>CM021101.1:871613963-871792236 GCA_007115665.2 Sequoiadendron giganteum
GATCCTCCTATCACAAAAAAAAAATCTACAATCAGTGCACTATGTCAAAAAATCAAGAGTCATTCTACTATCAAGTCTAATCAAAAACTGGTATGAATTTTCAACCAAAATTCATGGACAAACATCAACAAACCTCACCTATGATGAGGTTCATCAAACATTATCTAATCTCACCTATCATGAGATTTATCAAATATTGAATCATTTCCTCACCTATCATGAGGATCATCACAAATAGGATTTCTTCTCGCCTATCATGAGAGTAAGTCTTATTTAAATCAAACATTAGGAATTTGGATTATCAATCATACCAATCCAAAGAATGGACATGATCGAAATTGACGAAATCAAGGTTAACTAAGTCAAAATCGGCAATTCTGACATAGATGCGTTAAAATAGGCATCAAAAGCGCTAAAACCCAAGAGCACTACTTTATCAATTAGATGCACTAAAATAGGAATTTGAAGTGCTATTTTATCCGAAGTGCTATTTTGCACCTCCGATGCGCTATAATAGGCATCTGAAGCGCTACTTTACCCAAAGCATTATTTTATCACTTTGATGCACTAAAACAGTCCGTCCTAGTGCCGCTTTATCCAAAGCGCTAAAATAGACCATAGATGCGCTAAATTACCAAATCAAAGTGCTAGAAAATTCTAGGTGCTAAAATCTAGCATCGATGCACTAATTCTAACTATCTAAGCACTAATTTATAAAAGTGCTACATTATCCTACAAAAGCGCTAGAGAAAATAATGCAAGCGCTAAATTACCTAATGAAAGTGCTACACCAGAGTGAAAGCACTATAGTGTGACTTGGATGTGCTAAACTAACTAAAAATTTCAAAAAGTATTAAAAAGCATAAAACACAAAATTACACAAAAATTGATTAGGATTATGGGTATATACCAGAGGTCTGTACGTGGCCAACCACTGGTGACGTTGAATGCGCTCGAAATGGTGAGTGTGGTAAGAGATTGGCATCTTGCTCTAGCTGGCTGAAATGTCTCTCTCATTGGGTGTTGAAAGTCAAAAGATGCAAATGACTTTGAAAAGGACCTTTTGGACTTTATATAACTTATGAAAACAGGATTTTTGTGGGTTTTATTATATTTTGATTAATTTTATTCATGGAATTAATTGAAATTCATCCACGGGCTCTATTTTCTTCATCATTATCAGGAGATAAATTATTTCTTCATCAAATCATCATCAAATCATCAAATCATCATAAAAAATTGAAAAATCTTAAAAATCATCACATCATTAATTTATATCTCAACGGGGCATATTATCGGCAATCATCTGAAAATCAATATCTCGAGCATCTCTGGGGTACACTAAATTTTTTTTAAATCATCGATCCTAGTAGTAGCAGCAAAATTTTCTTTGAAGCAACGTGTAAACACATCACTTCAAAGAGGGGAAAATTGTATACACCTAAAAATGGTCTAGAGAATCCAATTAATTAAATATGAATTATTTAACTGACTATCCTAAATTCCTCTACTCTTTAAAAAAATAGAAATACTTATTTACATAGTTCACCTTTATTTTTTTTGAATTCTTCTATTTTCATCTTAATTAAATAAACAAAATTAAATACTTTGTTTGATTTAATTATCAAATCCCTATTTTATTCTATCACATCGATCTCAAATTAATTAAATCAAGATCAAACACTATTTATTAGTTGCCATATTCCTCTATTTAATTTAATAAATAAATCCTATAGTTTGTTTGATTAAATTATTTATCCCTCTTTTGCTAATTTAAATAAATAAAAAATATTTAAATTAAGGCATAAGGAGTATTCCATCTATATTTCCTCAAAAATGAATGAGATATCCTATGTCTAATTTATGTCTAACATCATGTCAAATTAATTGATTGAAACTTCATGGGAAGTTTTGGAGAAAAATTGGAGACAAATTCCAACTTTATCTCTCAATCCTCCTCCATCAATCTTTCCTCTTCTCTTGCCTAGTGTTTTCATGGGTAGAGACAATCTCCAAAATTCTCTCAATCTCCTCCATCTCTCACCATTCAATCCTCCAGATTGAATCCAAGCCTCTCAATGCCATCCCTGTGCATTTCTATAGCCAAGAAATCTATACATATAGTCTTATTTAACCAAGAAATGATCCAGAGAATCTAACTTATGCACTCTTACTCTATAGGAATTCAAGAATCAAGCATCAAGCATCAAACATTTAGCATCCAAGCATCAAGCAATCAAGTTTTCATACCATGGATGCCTCTTGTAGCTTCATTTGTCATTTTCCATGTCAATTCATGCTAATTTAGTTTCTTTATCATCTAGTATTATCACATTAAGCTTCACATTTCTGTATTAGCATCCATATCGTTCTTCAGATAGTCATTTTAACAGTCACATTGCTTACACGATCTAAGAGCCACACTGATTTAATAAATCTTTGGAGATAAAGAGCAATATGACGCTTTGAGTAGATTATTGCTTTGAATTAGTTCAATTTGCTTTGTCTTTGATATAATGGCGTATTAAGAAGTGTCTTTTGTGCTTTACACCTTATTCACACTTACAGTAGGCATGGATTTTGTTTACATCTAATGCTTAATTAATTACTATTGATTGCTCAATAAGTCTCATCTAACGTGTATTGTGTAAATAAGCTCCATTCCTAGTGGTTTGTATCCTTTGAAATGCTTCAATTACCTGTGCCTCACTTACTCACATGTATGTTTCACTTATTCACATGTATACTTCACATATATTGCATGTATTCATGTGTATGCTTCATGATTCCAATGCATTGCAGCAAAAATATTTTGGGGAAAATTTTGACAAACCAAAAGTATAAGAGTTTTTGAAAAAATCGGGAAAAAATCATTTTTTTAAAAATGTAAAAAATTGTAGAACAAGAGATAAAAACTATTTTTTTTTAAATTTAAAGGTATTTCCATAGCATATAGAGATATGGAGAGAAAATAAAATAAAGATTTTAACTAATGAATTGTAAAAAATAGATTTTTGTAGTTTATATTCAAATTGTTGATTACATTGCATTGCACATCTTTCAAAATCAAAGCATTACTTCACATTGCATATCTAATAACTAGATGCTAATAGATGACAAAATTTCAATTACAATATAGTTTCTACAAATTCAACCTAAGGAGTTATGCAATTACTTCACATTGCATAATTAATAACTAGGAGCAGCTGCCAATTGCATTTTCTTATCATGGCATTCTATGAGACCAAATTTCTTTGAGGTAGTTTTTCAAATAGTTCACTACCTTTTCTATGTTACCACATTTCTCATACATGTCTACCAAAGCATCTTGTCAAATAGTTCACTGCCTTGTTACTATGGCTAAAATCCTAAAACAAGTGCTTTCAAACAAGCTATGGATGGTTGGAAAAATATATCAAAATAATAATAGTAAGCAATAGCATATAAAATAAAGTGAAATGTTTGAAAAAATGAATCAAATAAATGTGGTGATGGAATGCCATGACAATCCATAGACAAGGCAGTGAACTATTTGAAAAGATGCCTAGAACAAATGTGGTCTCAAGGTGATGGAATGCCATGGCAATCAAATTTATTTTGATTTTCATGGCATTACATCACCATGAGACCTCATTTTCTTGAGGAATTTTTTCAAAGAGTTCACTTCCTTTTCTATGCTACCACTTTTTTTTGTGCAAGAGCACCATTGAATAGAAGTTCTCAATTCAAGGTTCTGAGGAGTAGGCTTTAGGTTTTGAGGTATTTTGCCTAAAATAAGGTCAATGAGACCATTTTATATAGTTGATAGCTAGGTGTTTAGAAGGTCAAGTTTGCAAAAACTGCAAAATATAGAAAAAAGATGTAAAGTTGCTAAAAAGTTGCAAAATTGCATTTTTAGGAAAGGAAAATTGCCATAGCATTTCAAAAGGAAATTGTAGGAATTACGAAATTAGTTTGGAGCTAAAAACCATCAATAGGGTGGAAACCATCGATGTAAGTTGGATTTTTGAATATTTCAAAGATTGGAACATTAATAATACTTTGTTTTTCTTCACTTTTTCTGTATTTTTTGAGTTTGTAGTGACTGTATGGCCTGTACAACTACATAATTGTTATGCTTGGCATAACCACCCCATCTTTTGCCTTGGTCAAAATGGGTCCCCCTTTGTTATTTTTATCTCTTGTTGTTTTTTCAAACAAAGTCTGGAGTCTTTTTCTTGCAAAACTTTGTTTATTTTTTAATTTTTATTTTTAGTCTATCGAAATTGGAACCGGAACCAAATCGGGTTCTGAAACTTCTTTCAAAACTCATTCCATTTCCATCCCGATGGTTTTTCTTTCTTGAAATTTTGTTTTGTGCTTATCGGAGCCGAAACCAGAGTGGATGTTAAGTTGGTGTTTATTGAAAATTGTGAAATCAAGATCCATCTTGTCTTCGCCTCTACTTTTTCAACTTTTGGTTTTAGTCTAAGTCCTTGTGTTAAGTTTAATTATGTCACTCTTTTGTTTTAATTTTTGTGTTTGGTTTCACTTTGTGCTTTGTTAGCGGACCCAGAACCAGAACAGTAATGAAGTTAGCAAATTTCTTAAGTTTCTGGATTAGTTTCCATTTAAATTTTGTCCCCACCATTTTCTGGGTTGTTGACTTTTTGACTGAAGTCACACTGCAGAGAACTGTTCATTCTCTTTCAGCTCTGACTCTACCTAATAGCATTTAATGCATTAATGATAGTTGCCCACGTAGGTAAGAACTTTGATTTTTACCTTCATTAAGGATTAAATGTATCATTATTATCATTGTTAAAAAAAACATGAAGAGTGACATAGAGCTGCTGTGGAGTCCATCTAAGTGAATCGATTGAAGGAGAAGGGGATGATTGTTGTGAATCAATTCAAAAGGTTAGCCAGGTTTTTGCGTTCGAGGTAGGGTTCTTTCTATTGTTTCATTCCTTTGCTTTTGTTTTTTCATTCGTATTATTTGTTTAATCATTTCCGATCTTTGAACTAGATCATTTTCTTGAAGTTTGCATGTTGTTTTTCTTTATGTTCTTTCTTTTGTTTGTTGTTCTTGTTTTTGTGTTTGCATTTCATGTTTTATAGTGAGTTAGGGCACGGTCATTTTCACGTTCTATCGTGATCGCGTCGTGCTGGGTTAAGGTTTTTAATGCCTAGATTTAGTTAGGGTTTCTCATAGTGAGATAGGTTAAATTCATGTTTTTACATTGAGTTAGGGTTAGTTGAATCTTGTTTTTACTTAGGGTTTTTTTTGTTGAGCATTCAGTTTGGTAAATTAGGAAGGGTTAAATCCATGCCCTAATTTTTGTATCGCATGTTCTAGATTAGGGTTTCGTGTGAATCTGTGATCACATTTAAAAGATTAAAATATGATGTCCTAAAATACAGTCACCCCTGGTCATATGGGGATGGTTCTATCGAATTCCAGGTTAGCCAAATGTCATTTTGAAAATTGCCTAGTTTGAAATCATGAAGTTCTACATTAAATTGATGAAGTTGTTCATGATTTCATGGTCAGCTTGACTAGAAGCGGGATCAGCATCGATTTTGGACTTGGAAAATTATGTTTTGCAAAAGGTATCAATTCCATTTCCATCCTGTCTCTGGCTCCGCTTATAGTGAGAAGCCTTCCTTTAAAATAGCGATAATATAGACAGAAGCGGAATCAGAACGAAATAAGAATATGAAATAGAAAAATCTGAGGGAAACCAAGTTTGTTTTCATTCTAGCTCCGATTCTGGTTTCGATCACCTTTCCATTTCTGACTCTGAGCCTGCTTCTTGTTAGTATAGTTACCATTCCAGTTTTGACTCTGATCCCGACATTATGTTAAAAGAGATTTTTTAGAATATTTTTCTGCCTGGTTCTACCTCTGATGTATACATGAAAGGTATGGTTTTAAAACATGTTTTATAATGATATACAAAAATCTAATTAGAGGTTTTTGTGGCAGGAAAACTAGAAAATGTCAAGAATATCAGGAGAAGCTGGTGAAAGGAACCAACCTGCAGAGACATCAAAGGCAACACCTAAGCCAAAGAAGATCAAACCTAAACAATTACCTTATACATTGAGGTATAATCATAGGAGTCCTGTGGTGAAACTGAGCAAAGTAGAATCAGATTGGTCAGACATCACTGATACCAATTTAGGTGAATATAATTTTGAGGAGTTATATGCAGAAACCTTTGCAGAACAAGAAAGTCTAACAGGAAGGAAACATAGAATTGTTGATTTCGACTTGGCACATATCACTGTATTTCCTTTATCAATCCAGTGTCCGGAGTTGATCTTCACAACAGCTAGTGCCTACAATCCTATGACCAGACAGTGCATGGATTCCCAAAATAATGTGATCATTGATCTCACTCCTCAAGCATTTCAAAATATATTTAATGTCCCAGATCCTAAGAGCTTGGTGCAGTTGGATGAGGCAGAGGCCTTGGAGAAATATAGTAAGTATAAGGACTCTAATAAGTCTCATTTGAACAAAAAGTGGTTAAAAACATAAAAGAAGTCTCTAAGAAAGCTTGTAGACCAGCCAAATAGGGCAGATTTCTATAAGGAGGTGTTATATTTAATCATGATGTTGTCTAGAGTTTTTGAGAAGGGATATACATTTCGGTTCAAGGAGTGGATGTTTCCTTTCATCCAGACAATCTTAAATGGATCCCAACAGTTTGATTGGCCGATGATAGTGTCAAATTATATTCATGATCAACTGACTAATATCAAGTAGACTAAATGTTTCTTTATGACTTCTTATATTGTGTATGCCACAACAAGGTTGGGTATTTTCCTAGGTTTTAATAGAGTGGGCATAATGGGAGCCTTGGATAGATAGAAGAAAGTGTGGGAGCATTATGACTAGTTTTATCTTTAGGTTGCTGAGACTCATTTCAAAAGAGTTAATGATTCATTCATATATGTAGTCATCAACCAATTGAAAGGGGATGCAGCATACCGATGGAGTCAAGAAGCCATGGCACTCATTTTTTAATGGGGGTGTTGTTACATTCAATACCCCAAATTCACATATTTCAAGTTGGCTATTTTTGAGGGTCATCCACATTTTCTTCCAAGGTGTTGTAATAACAGGATAGTGCTAATGGAGTTTTTATATCATACTCTTGGAGTTAATTCTCGGCTTGGAATAAAACATAAGACAGGATGTCACAAGTTTCCCATGAAGTTGGGTGAGTATGGCTGTCAACATTTGGTAGGAGCAAAGGTGGTTTACAAGGAGTTGATACACTTGAACTTGTGTTTATACATAGCTCGTAAGTATTTTGACCCAAAGGGTAAAATGCATACCTTGTTACCTTCTGTGTTTGACAAACATTTCAATTTGTTAGAAGATTTCAGGAGTGACCGATAAGATGAATATGATCTAAGAAAGAAGAATTATGAAATATTATCTATCTCGCTCATGTTAAATCTTGGTGTTAAAGATAACATTCCTGACACATTGGTGGATGATGGAATTGTATTGGATCCATCCTATGAAGCTTTGAAGATTGGCACCAAGAGTTTGGATCCAATTGACTAGGACAGTGAGGAAACCATTGATATTAAGCAGATTGGAAGGACAGTATTGGATAGGAGTGTGTAGTGGTTGATGTTAAGAACTCAAGCTCCTTAAGGACAAGCCACTAAAAATGGTAAGGGATAAAAAAGGATCAAAAGGAAGACACCTTCTAGAGAGCCTTTGGAGTTATTTCCTCCAAACATCGAAGAGATAGAACTTGAAGTAGTAAGTGATGAGTTGGAAACACAAGAAGAAGAGGCTCAAATTGGATCAGTTGTTTCAACATCAGCCTTAGGAGAATCTTCTACTCAAGTACCAGTTGCAAAGCGGTGAGGTAGAGAGGTGGGAAAGAAACTCTTTATGACATAGCTAAGTCCATGAAGGGAAAAGGGGTAGAGATTCATGATGTTGGGACAGATTCGGATAAAACTGAGTTAGAAAAAGATATGCAAGAAAATATGCCTCTAGAGGAGGATATTGAATAGGTGTTGACACAAGAAGATCAATGGATGCTATTTGAAGAGGCAAAAAAGGATTCTGAAACAAAATGAAATTGATGCCAAGGCACAAGCTAATGCAATACTACATCAGCAACAATTAGAGGCCAAACAAATTGAAGCTAAGGCAGCAGCTAATGAAGTAGAGAGACGAAAAAGCCAACAAGAATATGAACTCAAGGTTAAAGAAGAGAATGCCAAGTTGGAACTAATACAAAAGATTCATGACCTAGAAGAAGAGAAGGCTAGAAATTAGAGGGAGAGAGAAATCTTGGTTGCCAAGTTAAAGCTTGCTGAGGAAGCTCGCCAAAAGGAAGGAGAAGCAAAACAATTACATAAGGAAAGAGAAGTCGAGGAGCTGGTTAAGAAACAACAACAAGAAGCAAAGATAGAAAAGCTTAAGGCTTTGGAGGCATAAATACTAGAGAGGAAAAGAATAGAAGCTCTAGAGGAAGAAAAAATAGGAAAAGAAAGATTGGAAAGGGAAAAAGTGGAGAGAGATCGATTGGAGGAAGAGAAGTTGAAAAAAGAAGAGGAAGATAAGAAGATACAAGAAAAGAAAGATAGGGAAGAGGCTAAAAAGCTTGTGTAGATACATGTGGTGCAAGAACAACAAGTGAAAGCAAGGGGTGATTCTCAACCCCAGGTAAATATGCAGCCACCTTCTACCATTACTTCCTCCTCTACTATGATGACTACTGCTCCAAGTGCACCCACTTGGTTAAAATTGGATCTACAGAAAAGGGTAGTAACACCTTCACAACTTCTCAATTGCGAGGATATGATGAAAGAGATTGAGCAAGAGAGGCCTAAAAAGAAGGCCAAGATCCTACACTCTACCAGACTCACAGACAAAGGAGATATTGTTGTTGAGCGTGCCATGCCAATGATAGAAAAGGAGGTAGGGGACATGTAGCTAACATATCATCAGTTGAGTACTGTTAAGTTGGGAAGGCCCACTAGAAATCAACAGATGAACCTAATTGATGTGGTGGCTTCAACAACCAAGTCAAGAATGATAAAAGATAAACAAAAGAAAGATGAGCCCAGGGATCAGTTGGATCAATTACATTCATTCTTGAAAAGTGTCTCCTCTCCGAGATCACAATAGGTAGCGGCCATTGAGACTCCTATTTTGTTAAGTAAAAAGGAGGTAGATGATTTGGTGCATTTAAAAGGTAAAGTGGAGATGGTAGACAGATGGGTAGACAAGTTGAATGGAGAGGTAGGTGATGTTTTAGTTGAGGCTTTTGAAGTTTACAAAGGCACTGAAGAGTTAATAAAAGAAATGCATCAATACATTGAAGCATCGGAGAAACAAGAAGAGGAGTATAAGGAGTATAGTCAGAAATTGGAGAAAGTTAATAGATTGCCTTTGACTACTCTTCTTGAATAGTCAATACTTGAGGAAGATAATAAAGATTTTGTTGGGAAAACTTGTCGTATACTCCATTTTAGAATAGATTTCTTGTGTAAACATAAGGATGAGGTCCAAAATGTTGTTAATAATCTAACTGAACAGTTTGAAGAGCTGGAGGCGGTTATTGCTATCATGGTGGATGTCAATGTATTAACCAAGGAAGGCATGCCTTTGAGTCAGATCAAAGAGAAATGGGATGAAATATTTAGAGGACTCATGTAGAAAGGAGATGATGGAGAAGATTTAATGATAGATCGATTAATGGATGTCAAGTTAAGGGATAAAATGCTGAGAATGTGGTTTAGGAGGAAATGTTGTTAGTAAATCAGGATCAGGTGTGCCAAAATGAATTTGTACATTTTCCATGTCTACATTTTGCCCCTCTTTGAAGCAATGTACTTGTTGCATTGATTCAAAGAATAAACAGCTGTGATCAAAATTCTGGGATTTTGAAAAAAAATTAGATGCCCCACTGCTGCACCAGCAGAAGGATATTGCTGGATATTGCCCCCTCGAGAGATCAGACGAAAATTTTGAATTTTTGGATGGTCTCACGAAAAAGACGACAAGGTGCCCAACAGGCCAGAAATGCTCAGGATTGCCAGAAAATTGTGTTAAAATGCTAGAAGAGACACAAAACGACTCTCAGTTTGATGAAAATGGGCTCAGGGGATCAAAACCCTATATGGGAGGTCAAATTAGGTCAAAAAACCCTAATTTTTAGGCTTAAATAGACCACGAGGGGTGATTTTCAATTCATTTTGTCATCCTAACCTTTAGAAAATTGCAAATTTGAGCTCTGAGCTTGAGTGGAAATGAGGCAACGACAGCTTCCCAAGCACGTGATGGAGAGGGTTCAGACACATCAGTGGCCAGTAGGCGTAGGACCCATGGTATGTACCCCTATCCGTCTCTTAATTTCATTGTTTTACGTGCATTAAATAGGGTTAAGAGTTTGTTCAAACTGCACGGTGCCATATGGCACCACGGAAAGTCCCTTATCGCACCTGCACGGTCCTGTATTACACCGCATATGCGAACTGCACCATGCGGGGCAGTTTGCAATTAGTCATTTAGCTGGCCAAAAGTCCATTGCCTTCCATTCTTCATCACGCAGGTCAATTAGAAAATTAAGG
This sequence comes from Sequoiadendron giganteum, assembly GCA_007115665.2. Classification (NCBI taxonomy): domain Eukaryota; kingdom Viridiplantae; phylum Streptophyta; class Pinopsida; order Cupressales; family Cupressaceae; genus Sequoiadendron; species Sequoiadendron giganteum. The sequence continues at coordinate 871,624,560 of CM021101.1, forward strand.
TTTGCATTAAACAAGACCGCATATGAAAAGTGCACCGCGCGGGTCACTTTGTGATTGGTAAAATGGAAAACTCCACCATGGTGGTGCAGTTTGGAACTTTCCAAACTGCGCCACACCTGCAAACAGCACTACACTTGCCAGTTTGAGGCAGATTTTGATTTTTAAAATAAATTTTTTCTGATGCGATTGCTTTTCCTGTGCAGGAGGAGCCTGGTGTTCTCTACTCATGGGAGCACTGATGGCCAGTACTTGGTAGATTAGCGGCTATGCTTGAGTTAGTCCAGGAGCACCTTGGTGCTATTGGCCTTTGGTATATTGCGTACGCCCCTCCTATTCGGGCTCACCTAGGTATGCTTACAGCTTTGGCAGAGCAATGGCACAGTGAGACCTCTTCATTTCATCTTCCTACCAGCGAGGTCACACTTGAGGACGTATGGGGGATCCTCCGATTGCCCATTCATGGGACCAGAGTTATCTATGATCCAGATGCTTGCAGAGAGGCCTGTTATGGAGTGATGCAGATGGACATTATTGAGTTATGCAATGGTCGGATTGATTTGGAGATATATCGTGATCGTGTGCATATGTATCGATTGATCATTGTTGTGATTACCTCAGGCCTTGTGGTACCTGATCGGCGGGGTTGATATTTTAGTCCAGGATGGGGACTTGCATGGGATAAGATGGTCCATCGGAGGGAGTGCTTCGCCTCGGGACTAGTACTACTAGCGTCCCTTTACAGAGATCTTCATGAGATTGTTTACATGGATAGTAGGTCCATTGGGGCAGGAGGCACTTTGATGCATGTGTGGGGATGGGAGAGGATCCGAGTGCTTCATCCAGACATCACACCAGTTCCCCTAGAGATAGATGACCCCATCATTTGGTGGTACGGCGGGGCATTGATGCACTTTTCATTTACTAGAGCAGGTGGTATTCCGTACTGATGACGAGTTCTTGATGAGATGAGAGATTTCGTTTGGAGGCCGTGGATGGGTATTGGTCTGTGGATAGATGATGATTAGTAGCTCTTCTTCTCCCGACAGGACAGATGGATGCAGGGGTGAGAGCATACCATGATTGAGAGGTACCTTCCAAACAGGGTTGCTCGTTAGTTTGGGGAGGTACAGGACAGGCCAGACGATCAGTATGTGGCCATCTTTGCACGCACCACCAGGGAGACAGCATGGGGCTAGCCCATCCCAATAGATGAGGCAATGTCCTCATTTAGGTAGCTTGTGGCTCAGCCATGGCCATATGATTAGGGGCTGATAGATGTAGGGGTCACCGCAGCTTATAGAGCATGGTTCAGACCTCCTCTTAGACTGACAGTTCCAGGTGCCATTGTCCCACAGCGCAGGCGCAGGGGTCAGTCAGGTGGTAGGGGGCGAGGCAGAGCACGAGGTGGGGCACCTCCTCATCAGACACATCCTAGGGATGGGGCTCAGTAGTCACCTGTCCGAGTAGGAGATCAGGATGGTTAGCCGAGGGTAGATCCTCAACATCAGATAGCAGGGCAGCTAGTAGGGCAGTCGACAGGACAGCCAGCAGGGCAGCTCGACCATCGACATGCACTGATTCAATAGTTTCAAAGGAAAATAAAGGTTCTGACTATGGAGAGGGACCAGGCACGGTCCAAGAGTGATAAGGAGACAGGATGGCAGCGGCAGTTAGAGAGTGTAGCATCCTCATCTCGGGCCCGATCGATTGATATTTGGGATTACAGAGAGGCTATCAGAGAGGCCAAGTATTATCAGCACCATTACCAATAGGTAGTACCATCAGGCAATAGAGTGCCAGACTTTTCGCAGTAGATAGGGAGGGCTGACAGAGGCACACGGTGAGAGACAGGATGGGGAAGGCAGTAGCCGGCAGGGCCTGCCTCCCTTTTGATCACAAGATAGTTTTGCTTCATTTTTTATATGGGCTGCAGTATTTTGGCCTTATTGTACCATGTATCCGATGGACACCTGATCTGATTCTGTATCATAACATTGATTTTTGATATATATATATATAAGATGATTCACTCCTTTATGATGTGAATGCAAATATGTGGTGTTATGTAATGAATGCATTTCTTTTTGTATTTTTCATGCTTTAAATGATGTAATACATATTAATGATGGTAATGGATGCAAGTGGTAATAGTAATGATTGCAGATGATAATGCATGATGTAATGATGTCTTAAGATGTTTAGAATAATGAATTTAATTTATTCCTCATAAATTAAGATATTGATATGCTATAATGCTTCTTTGATGTTTGACTATCTAGTGGATGCAGGATGTATGCATGAGCGATGTTTTTTGATTACTGTTATGATACCTTATTAGTGTGGAAAGAAGATAGAAGAAACATAGAATTAATGAGTTAGTGAGGGTGATGATGGTGATTTTGCATTGCACATAGGAATTAGGATTTTCAAAGGGTCATTTTGCGTTATGTTTGATAACACACATAGGTACGATGCATCAAGGTATTAAGAACCAAGATGGCGTGGCACTTAGTGTGATGGACTTTGACTTGAAAATCAGATAGGAGTATTCTTGTTCACACTTATCATACATACTTCATTCAGGGTGTAGCTCAGACATTCTAAACATCTCAGACCAAAACATAGAAAAGCAAGCTTTCCTATGTGGTCAACAAGATATCTAAATCATCTTTGCCACAAACCAAATGAAGTATATATGACTAAGTTATTTTACAAGTGTATCCCACAAGCATAGTAGATAAAAGATAATGATCATGGCCCCATTCCTTTCTCTCTAAACCTGTTTTGTTTTGAGGCATCTTGAGAAGTCCTTGGATTGAGCGCAAAATAAGATAAGTCAAAAAGACCCAAAATAAACTAAACAAACAAGCTAATGTTCTTCATACCACTAGTCAAGACTAACTACTATGAGGGTTACCTGATGCTTATGTCTATCGCAGGAAAGCTTCATCCTAGGACATGTAGTGATCAGGGTTTTGATGGGACTAATTTGGGCGACAAGCTATTGATACTCCAAGTTGACCAACTTGCTTGTTTACTGACTTAGACTTCCAAGACTTTGACGATTAAGGTGTTCACTTTAGAACCTGCTAAACTTGCTTCAGACTGACTCACCAAAGGGTGAAGGTGATGATTGATTTTATTATGATTGAGACGATCATGGGTGAAAGCGAAAATGAAATGGATGCACCATTTTGGATTTTTCAGATATTTTTGAGGCTGTTTTTGGTATTTTAACATTTTTCAATGTTTTTGGTATTTTCAAGATTTAAGATGAACAGACTAACTTAAAGACCTATCCTAGGAGTCTCGGGAGTTGATCCATAGATGAGCCTTTCCTAAATTATACATGTAGAGACCATGTAGTTCGAATGACGATAAACTTGACTTAATGAAAGGATGGATGGGCAAACGGATTGCCCCCCCTTTTACCGAGTTAAGATGCAGACTAGATGGGCAAACGGATTGCCAATGCGATGAACGCCTAAAGGACTGACCTTAACTATCTCAAGGGATGATCAAAGATCAACCTTTCCTACGTTCAAGCTCAGAGATGATGTAGTTCGACATGGCAAAAAACTGACAAGACTCGATGAAATTTTTGGTGATTTTTTTTGATATTTTGACATGATTTTGATGATTTTTCTGATGAGATTTTGAATGTTTTTGGATTTTTTATGATTTTGAAAAAGATCATGAGAATGTACATGAATCCAATCCAATATTGCGAGAATGTTCCCCCAGTGTGGTGTGATAGACTACTTCGATAAAGGCAGGAGAAACTGACCTTAGAAATGCCAAGTAGTTCCAATGGTGGTATATGGTGCAGATACCAACGCAGGCTATGGTATGGATGCGAGTGGATGAATGAGTGATGGAAAGAGTCATGGAGATCTTGATAGATGGGGAAGGTGCTTTATTTACACTTGGTGCCTATTTTCTAGATTTTCACCAAGGTACTTGCCCAAAGCACCACCGAAGTGGCTTTCACTAGAGGACGAATTTTTTCTTTTTACTATTTTCAATCCTTTTCTGATTTTTTTGGATTTTTGTATGTTTTGATTTTTTTTGTTGCCACCAAGATGCCTGTTTACCAAGTTTTCATTGAGGTAACCATTTTTCAGGGCTTTTTCCGATTGTTTTTTGTATTTTCTAGTTCTATACCTTGCAAGATTTAAGCATAAAACTTTTTGAGGTGCAAGCTATTCAGAGGCTCCTACAGAGGCTCGCCTTCTAGTGTTGCTAGTTGATATGCCCCTGATGTGTAACTTGTAATGATGACAAAAGGTCCCAGCTAGTTGGGCTCAAACTTTCCCTTTGTATCCCTATTTGGCACGTTCTTTTGGTTTTCTTTCAACACGAGGTCACCAACTTGGAAAGTGCGTTGTCTAATCTTCTTGTTGTCGCTCTTTTTTAGGCGATTCTGGTACACTTGTAGATGATTAAGGGCATCCATGCACCTTTCATCTAGTAATTCTAGCTCATTGAGTCTTGTGACCCTGTATTCCTCATCTGTGATGAGGTTTTGTAGTGATATCCTCAGTGACAGAAGCTCGATCTCAATAGGGAGGATGGCTTCTGATTCGTAGACCAGGGAGAATGGGGTGGCACCTGTTGGCGTGCGGATGTTAGTTTAGTAGGCCCATAAGGTAGGATTTAACTGTAGATTCTAGTCACGACCAGAGTCATTGACTGTTTTCTTGAGGATTTTCAAAATGGTTTTATTTGTAGCTTTTGCCTGGCCATTGCCTTGTGGATAGTACGGAGTGGAAAAACAGTGTTGGATTTTGAATTTTTGACACAACTCACGGACATCCTAATTTTTGAAGGGCGTCCCATTATCAGAGATAATGGATTGGGGAACACCGTATCGACAAATGAGGTAATTCAGGATGTACTTGGATATTTGTTTTCTCGTGATGTAGGTCATGGGAATTGCTTCGACCCACTTTGTGAAATATTTAGTGGCGGTGATGATGAACTTATGGCCATTGGATGAGGTGGGTGATATTTTACCAATGAGATAGAGCCCCCATTGTGAAAAGGGCCAAGGTGTAAAAATGGGATGTAGTTGTTGAGCTAGTGCATGAATAAGGTCTCCATGCTGTTTGCATTGCAAGCATTTTCTGACAAAATTATGTGCCTCTTTTTCCATCGTCGGCCAGTAGTACCCTATTCTTAGCAATTTTTTAGCCAAGGTCATACCACTTGAGTGTGACCCACACGTGCCATTGTGTACCTCAATTAGAGTAGTCAAGGCTTCCTCAGGTTTTAAACAACGTAGCAGGGTTTCGCCAATACTCCTACGGAAGAGGGTTTCTCCTAGGATGACGAATCGTGAAGTCCTTTTGATGAAAGTGTGTTTTAGGTTCAAGGTGATATCAGTGGGGAGGATTCCTAACTTTAGGTAGGTGTATATATCATGATACCAAAGATCACCGAGACCAATGAGTTCACACGCGTATTCTGACTCTGGTACCTTGAATGTGGGTTTGAGAAGCTGCTCTACAAGGAATTCATGTTTTGAGATGTTACAAGGGATGTCCAGTAAGGATCCAATTATCGCCATTACATCGGCCGCTCTATTGTTTGTCCTTGGTATCTGCTCAAAGGTAATGTCAATGAAAGATTCCTTGAGGCTTTCTACCACCTTCTTGTATGGTGTGAGCTTATCATCCTTGGTTTGGTATTCATCGTTCACTTGGTTGATGATAAGTTGCGAGTCCCCATAGCCTTTTAGTGCCATGATTCACCGTTGTGCTACAATCTTGAGACCTATGGTCAAAGCCTCATATTCTGCAATATTTTTAGTACAAGGGAATGCCAGCTTCTATGATCTAGGTATGCAGTCTCCTTGTGGCGTGATGAAGAACACACCAGCTCCTGATCCATGTTGTGTGTGAGAGGCATCAAAGTATAACTTCCAGTGGTTTGCTGCACCAAGGTAAAAAAGGGACTCATTTGGGAATTCTGATATGAGTGGGTTATCTGTGTAGAGAGGAGCTTCTTCCAGCTGATCCGCAATGACTTGTCCTTTTATGGCTTTTCATTCTACATATTCGATATCATGTTCAGATAATATCATTACCCACTTAGCCATTCTACCTGTAAGCGTTGCTTTTGATAGTAGGTACTTTAAAGGGTCTATTTTGGCAATCAACTTGATTTGGTGCACTAGCATGTAGTGTCTAAATTTCTGAGCTACAAATACTAGTGCTAGGCAAGCTTTTTCTATTGATGTGTAATTGAGCTCATGTCCCACCATTGTTCTATTGCTATAGTAGATAGCCTGCTCGGTTCCCTTTTCATCATGTTGGGCTAAAAGGGCCCCTAGGGCGGCTGTTGTAGAGATGTATAGGATTAATGGTTTCCCCACAATTGGTGGCATCAATACAGGTGGTGTAAGTAGATATTCTTTTATTTTTCTAAATGCTTGCTCGCATTTTTCATCCCATCTGAAAGTTACTCCCTTGTGAAGTAGGTGTGAATAGGCAATTTGTTTATCTACCAATTGTGCTATGAATCTTCACATAGGAGGGAATCTACATAGAAGGTAATTTGTGGTTCTAATTCTATTCCTAAGTTGACTAGATTGCACTGTTCTGCCAATACTGCTGACTTCTCCTAGTGTAGAGCACTAGGGGGGAGATTGAATCCTTCATCCTCTGGTGCCTCAGGGAGGTTTTCACCATTGGATGCATCCTTTATTTTTACTTTTTTATGGTTAGAGAGTGCCACAGTGTGGTTTTCACTCAATAACTCTGAGCTTATTCTCGATATTTTCCTTTTGCGACTAAAGGACTCAATCATCTCCCCATAGTATGCTTGTGTGTCTAGAGTGATATCAAATCCTGTCTTGTGATCTCCACATGGAACAGTATCCCTTAGTCCCATGAATTCTGAGAGATCCTCGTCATTTTCGAACGAGTCTAGAATCGACAGTCCCCGTTGGTTGTGATCGATGAGTTGGGGGTACACTATGTGGATTTGGTGGGTTTGTTGGATTGGCTCAGCAAGTGAGACACTAATCATCAGTAAGGTGGAATCTTCAAAGAGCCTAGGTAAGCCACCTATGGTGTCATTGTCATCACTACTACTACAAACGTCAATTATGTCAAATGTAAAGTTATCAAGAGGTAGGCCTATGGACACGGGTAATCTAAGGTTAGTTGTTGAGACCCGAGGAGAGGACCTGACTACCCTATTAGGAACAATTCTACCACACATGGTTATACTCAGAGGGGTACAACTGAGGCCAAGGTTCTGCATTCTTCTTTCTACAATGATAGGCTCCAACCGTCCATCACTGTTTCTTCCTAGGCTTTCATTTCTGTTATAGCCCATGCCGAACATCAGTTCTAACCCTCTATTTGTTTCCTCCATGGGTAAGGTGGGAGTGGGTCTTTCATCTTGGTATAGAGTTTTTGTGATGTCCTCCTCATCCACATTCTCTTGAATGAGATCCCCCCAACTGTGGAATCCAACGGGTTCCATTCTAGTGCAAACAGGTGTTTGAATCAATTGTGGTTGCCCATGTGACCTAGGAGATTGTAGTAACTCTCCTACAACAAAAGCATTTCTCTTCATTCTATAATCACCGTATTCATTGTCCTGTATCATGTTCTTGATCTTGGATATGTCGGGGATGGCGAGTGTCTCTGTCACAGAAGTGGAGGCGAGATTAGCTGGGTCTATGTATGAAGTGGATGGTCCTTCATCATTTTTAGGTACTTGAGGGATCTTGTAAAACTTGGCTTCCAAGTTTTTGCAATAGGCGAAGGGTTCGGGATCCCCATATATGGTAACCTCCTCGTTTTGATATGAGAACTTAATGCACTGATGATAGGTTGAGGCCACTACCTTCATTCCGTGTATCCATGGGCGTCCCAGGAGGATGTTGTATGGAAAATCAAGGTCAAGAACTTGACAAGTTGTTTCCATGGTTGTTGGCCCCACTTGGATGGGGATCTTGATAGTGCCCTGAGACACTCTTTCTTGGTCATCATATGCTCTTATCGTGATGCTTTTGTTCTTATTGATGGAATCCTCGATGAATCCCGATTTTTTTATGAGTTTCAACGAACAAATATTAAGACCTGCACCACCATCTACTAGGACTTGTTTGACTTTCTTTTTATGGATTAGGACTTGGAGGTGGAGTGTACGATTATGAGATGGCTACGGGGGGAAATCTTGGTCTGAAAATGTGATGAGATTTGGGGTAACGATGTTACCCACCATAGCCTGAAATTGCTCTATGTCAAGGGTGGCAGCAATGGTAGACGCAACAAGTGCTTCATCCAGGATCTGTCTATGGGCGGCGAAGATTTTTAGTAATTCTATGATGGAGATTTGCGCGGGTGTTCTTTTCAGCTGGTCAATTACATTGTAATCATAGGGGATGACCTTTGTGTTGGTAATGGGGGTCTTAGCAGGTGCCCCAGCAATGGTAACCTTTCTGCCTCATGTGGTGACTCCACAGTCATTGTTGGCTCCCTTGATATTTATGACGTTGACCAACTCATCGACACATCTGACTATCTCCTCGTATACTAGATTAGCACTAGCATACTTTTGTTTACCCTTATTATTCCCTTGGTTATTTCCCTGATTGTTTCCTTGGTTATGATTCGACATTGGATTCATGTAGATTTTCAGGTCTTGGTTTCCGGTCGGCTACTCAATGTTGATGACCTTATCCTCGATGAGGTCTTGGATGATATTTTTGAGTCTCATGCAGTTGGTGGTGGTGTGTCCTTTGACTTTGTGAAAGTCGCATAGGAGATTCTCATTATACCACGACAGTTTGGTCATGGGCTCCGTGTATTGTTCGGAGTTAGAGATCTTGATTAGGTTCTCTTTGACCAATTTCTTCATGACAGACTCAATCGATTCGCCAAGGGCTGTGAACTTCCTCTTGGGGGGAAACTTGTTGTGAGGAGGTGGTCCTCCTTGATTACCCACATTGTTGACTTGATTGGCGGAAGGTGGTTGTGACTGTGCTACTATCGCATTAGTTTGCACATTGTTGCGATTATGATTTTGCAGTTGATGATTCAGGATGTTCTGCTTAGGGGCACTAATGACCACCTTAGCATCGACCATGCCGTTGTTCGTGATATTTTTATTCCTCAACCATGTTCGAGGTTTATCATTGTAGTTGTTAGATAGGTGGTTATCCTACGGTGGAGTGAATGTTGGTGTGCCTCCTCGCGTAGTAAGGGCTCTTTCAATGTTGAGTGCCTTTGGAATTAGTTGATCGTAAGATGTGATGTACTGCATTTTTAGGTAGAACGCCAATTTTTCATCTAGATTGGCTATGATGGTGCAAACTTGTTGTTCCTCTGGCATGGTCCACTTGCTCTGATTGGCCTCGGATCGCCATCTTTGCAAGAAGGATGCAAATAACTCTCCTTTTCTTTGTTTGAGTGTAGATAGTTCTTCTAAACTGACATCCACACCCATATTGAAAGTGTAATTTTTAAGGAAAGCCTCCACTATTTCCTCAAATGTTTTAATGCCCGTGGGTAGGCGAGAAAACCATTCCATAGCTGGACCAGTTAGGCTTCGGGGGAAGAGCCGCATTAGATATGTGTCATCATAGGCGACTTCCATGCAATGCACCTGAAATTCCCTAACGTGGTTTTCAGGGTTGCCCGTTCCATTGTATTTATCAAATTTGGGGATCTCAAATCCCTTTGGGAACGGTATCATGGTGAGACTTCTATCGAACGGATAAGGGCGCAAGTTGCCTGGTATCCTTGTGGTTTTTCCTACTTGCAAGTCCAACACTTGCTGCGAAAGCAGTTTGATTTGTGTTGCGACATCCTTGCTTGGATCGGGGGGTGGGATGAATGAGTGGTGAGGTGTTGGAGGTGTTTGATGGGTGGGGAGAGTACTGGTCAGTGTTTGCTGTGAGCTTGGTTGTGCGTTTAAGGCTTGTTGTTAAGCCTGCATTTGTGCCAACAACGCCTGTTGTTGATCTTGTTGTTGCTGTTCCAATAGTGCTTGCTGTTGGTCCATTTGCTGTTGTTCCCATGAAGCCTGCTGTTGGTCAATATGCTATTAAGCTAGTAAAGCTTATTGTTGGTCTAGCTGTTGTTGCACCAACAATGCTTGTTGTTGGTTCAGCTGCTATTGCACCAATAAAGCTTGTTTTTTAGCATGGTGTTGTGCCTGAAAATCTTGCAGGGCTTGTTGGTAGGCTTGTAGGTGGATCGCTTGCAATTACGCTTGGTATTGAGCTTGTGCCTGTTGTTGGGCTTGCGCTTGAGCTTGTGCTTGGGCTTGTTGTTTTTGCTGGAGTACTCTTTGTTGGTTGGTCTTTTGGAGGGTTTGGATTAGAGTGGTGAATGAATTTGTTGTGTTGGCTTTTGGTGGGATTGGTGGTGGAGCAGGAATCATGCCAACTATCGTGGCAGGTGGAGGAATTGTGGTGGTGATTGTGATTTGGGTTGTTGGAGGGGTGTTTAAGACGATTGGTCCTTGATGAGGCATGCTTTGGGAGACTTGAGGACCAATAGATGCATTAACCATGGTGACAGGAATAGTTGCGATTTGTTGTGAGGACATGGGCAAAAGAAGCGGGTTCAAGGTGGTGGTCGGATTGCTTGGATTGGCAAAATTTTTGATGGGTAAAGGTGGAAGACCTATTCCAAGAGGTGATGTAGATGCGAACGGAAGCAGGGGAAGGGATGATGCACCGCTTTGGAAAGAGAAAGGATTGATAGCTTCCTTTGTTCCAAGCAAGCCAACTCCCTCTTGCGGTGGGGCAGTTGGTATGTTCAATTGATAGGATGGTGTGGCATGAAATGAGGATGAACCAGCAGGATTATGAAATGTGAGTGGGATGTAAGGGTGAAATGGGTTTTCTAAAATAGATGTAGCCGGTGTGGGGGTGATGATTGCTTCTTTATTAGCCACAAGGCGGTGTTTTTGCAATTCCTAGAACATGGCACTCCCCTTGTCCACATTCGGGGAGGTTGGTGTGATGACTGATGTGGTGCAAGGTACTTCTTGGTTGATGTTGGACAATGGTGATGCATCTATACTAGTGCTTGTGTTAAGGTTGGGAGGGGGTATGACCCCTCCTCTTGCTATCATATTTAGGTATTTGAACATAGCACTAACAATTTTGTGGTTCTCTGGATTTTGAACCATTTCCATGATTTCATTTGGTGTCATCCCCATGTCTTCATTTGTGTTGTCCTCTTGATGACTCTCCTCTTGAGGATTTTGTGATGATAAGGGAGAGTTTCTTGGGGGATTGCTTGATCCCGCTAGGTTCACTTCGGTATTTAGATAACTCATGTCCATAGAAGCTGATATTTCTCTGATATTCTCCATGTCCTTCTTGTGTTGAGATCTTGTTTGGACCATAAAAAATAGGGATTTGTTTGATCCTAATTCTTTAGGTCCAAAAGAGAAGAACTAGGAAAGCTAAAAGATCAAAGATGGTGATAATGGTGATGGGTTAGATGGATGGGGTGAGTGAGTGAAACCTTTGGAGAACTTTTGAATGGTATGTGCTAAACTTGTAAGGGCTTTTGATTTGATTGATTGGATAATTTGACTAGATGCGTTAAGTCAAACAAGATTGTTGTGAAGTTGTTTTCCCTAGAAAGTTGTGTTATCGTAAGGGAACTTGCACAAATGGATAAATTGACAAAGTGTGTTATGCCAATGTGTTTGAGAACTAATAGACTTTAAGAAGTTGTGTTATCTTAAAGAAGATTTTTCCAATGATTGAGACTATGTTGGCTAAGTGAATTAAGCCAAGGTATGATGATGTTGATTTAGCCCTCTTAAGTTTAGCGTGATGATTGATTCTAGAGTTCTCAAAAGGTTTGATGATGAAATGAGACTTGATTTGATGGAGGAATGAATGGAAATGACAATTTTGATCTTGAACCTTAACCTAGATGCGACTCTTTCTACAAAACCTCAGTATTGAAAAACATGTTAGACCTCCTATGGGAGAAATGCAAACCTTTGACAAAGTTCGGGATTTTGTTGGCAATAAAATGCATACAATGCGGGATTGTTCCTTGAGGCCTTTTTGTAGAAATTGTATAAAAGTCTCTCCCTTACTTCAAGGAGCATCTCAAGGCATTGCTCATGGATTTTTAGATTCACTTTCTTGAATTTTGGCTTTGGGATTTTAATCTTGCTAGAAATCATTGGAAACAACACATGTGTAATTCAATTAGTCTTTTTATATTGGTTAAATGAGGTTCTTTTTATCCAAGACACTTGCTTGCTTTAGGTTTTCAAACTATATGTCTAGTGTCCCATTCTCTTTCTCATCCCACAAGGTCCTTTGTGTGGAAATCGAGGAAAATAGGGCAAAAGTTCCTTATGTTTATCCCTATTGGAAACAAATGATGGTAGAACTTGTACACTTAGAAACCTCTAGGAATGTGATTCCTAGGGAAAGCAAGAGTGGGCAAGTTCGTCAATAGGTATTTGTTTCCCACAAGGTGTTTGAAATTTCAAGGTTTTTGTGTATGTTCGTTTTCCAAATGTTTTCAAGATCAAGCAATGTGTTCTTCCAAGCACTTTTACACTCCTAGGTTGATGAGACAATACCTTGTTGGGTTCCCACTTGGATAAATCCAGTTGTGCATATTTTATGCGAATGGCTAAATTCTTGACCACACTGGCTCCCCTCCACGACACTCACTTATTCAGGTCAACCAAGCATTAGTACCCATGAATCTCCTATGGCATACCTTCCATTTCCACAACAAGACCGCATGTTACGTGGGGCGGCTTTAAATGACATAACCTTTTGCACCAACAAGATAAACAAGGTTTTGGCCTTTTTATAAACAAGGGGTTCTAATTCGGGCATTCCATTCGTGGGGGATTATCCAACATCGGCGAGAGTCCATTGCTGTCCATCTCGTCGGAATAATCCTCGTGATATTGGGCTTTGTTCCAATATCCACACTTATATACCGGTTGGAAGTCGCTTGGATTTAGCGTGTTCCTGGTTGGGTCATTCCCTTGGGTGAGTACTTTTTCCCACAAGGCAGGCCCTCTAAGATAAACAATAGCGAACAAACATATCCTGTCGTTTACACAACCTTCGTTGAAAAACAAAGGGGAAAACCTCCGCAATATGTCATGCTCACACTCGAATGTTTTGTTCAATTTTAAGTGCCCAAATCAAAATGTGGAGGCAATCTTTTTGACAAGTTAATATCACTAAAATGCTTTTGATTCTCAAGATCGCTATAAAGCGTGAGAGAAGCGCATACGTATTTTAGTGATATTAATTTGTGAAAAAGCTTGCAAAACATAAAAGACACTTGTTCATTTTATCCTTCAAAGCAATGATGAATTCTTTTTAAAAGCACCAAATGAAGTGTGAAATTGCCTTGTTCAATTATTACCTTTCAAACCAACTCTAATGTATTTGCCTAAAATTCTTTTTAGCCCCTTGGCAACCTTAGAAAACAAAGTTTGTTTTGTTCTTTTTAAATCCCAATGAAAATTTAGTATTCTAAGGTCAAAAGATTTTAGCAGATTTTCTTAAGAAGTGTTGAAGAACACTTAAGTGTTTAGAAACACTTTGCATGAAATGGACATGATATAAAAAAAAATTTGAACGTTTTTTAAAGCCCAAAGTAAAATTAGTTTTTCCTAAGGCCAAAGATTTTAACAAATTTTCTCAAGAAGTGTTAAAGAACACTTTTAGTGTTTAGAAACACTTTGGTTTTGTAAGAATGATGTCATAATGACTCCTTCCTTTGCTCCAACCTGCAAAATGACAGTAAAACAGAGAGCTATAAAGATAGGAAATTAAATTGAAAGGTTAAAAGAAAACCTGAACTTAGAAAACACATGTTAATTTAAATTTTACTGTCTTCCCATGGCGTAGTTTGGAAAGGTGGCAAAGTTTGGAGAAGCGGCGAAGTTTGGAAGACAGGTGGTGCTATATAGCACCACGTGGGTGACTTTGGAAAGCGCTTTGCACAGACAGAGGGCACAAAAGCAGCGAGACAGAGGTCCACAGTGCAGTTTAGAAGCAACCTACTTTAGAAATTTAAAATTTATGGGTGGGAACAGTGGCGCAGTGGAGTTTGGAGAAAGCGCGGTTCAAAATAGAGCCGCGGTGGTGAAGGCGACGAAGTTAGGACCTGCGCGGCGAGGTTAAGAAATTTAAAAACAGACAGGTGGGAACTCTCGTGGCATAGTTTGGACAATGTAACCGCAGGTCGATATGGAGCCGTGGAACTGAAAGCGGCAGGATATTGCGCCGCGGAACTGAGGGCGGCACGATATGGCACCGCGCGGGCTAGTTTGCCTATGTCTGCAACAAAAAATTAGAAATCACGGAATTTGAAAATGTGATTTGATTTTTCAACTTCAAGCCCTCCTTTTAGCGCCAAAATATGAACCCCTAAACCTGCAAATGCACATGGACAACAAACATGATTAGTATGTTAGATCAAATACATTGAAACAAGCATGAGAGATTCCCCATGAAATCCATCTATCTAAAACTTATATTAGGAAATGAAGAATACAATGAGAAATGAAAACTTATGTAAATCCTAATTAAGCAAATAGCATGTTGATTCCATGGGGGAATTGGTGCCAATGGTATGTTGCAATTGGCCCTTTCCCAATTCCTAATTGCAATGTTTGATTGAATGAGAGAAATGGAGATTTGAGCATAACCTTGTTACAAAATCTCAAATATGGTGGATGATTGGATGAAATTGGCAAAATTAGCTCTCAATGTGGAGAGAGTAACTTTGCATATGAGTTGTGGATGAAGATTGAGGAGAAGAGTCTCCAATTTATAGATTCAAATCTTGGAAGAGATAGTAGAAACAAGCAATGTGGGACAAAAGATAGTCCAATGACATTGTGCCACTTGTCCAAATGTGATTGGATGAGGAATGTGCAAGTTTTGGCCAATGTACCAATAAATGCAATTAGGTGGCATTTCAAACTTGAGAAATGACATGTTGAAGAGGGAAAAGGAATGAAGTTAATGTCACTTGGCTCAAGGTCAAGGACATGTAAGAGGATTTTAATGCCTTGTTGGAAGGACCAAGTCCACTTGGACTTTTTGAATTCAAAAGAGGAATATTCCCTTTTTGATGCTTTGTGAGGGAAATAGGAGAATTAATAAATCAAAGTAATTGATTTATTGTGCAAGTTGCATTCTCTAGAGGATTTTAGTGAGAAGGATTAAGTTAAACATGGATTTGATTAACTTAATGAAGAATTAGGTGATGTGACAATTTAGACTTAGATTTATGAATTGATTTAAGTCAGAAATTGAGAGGAAATAATTCATTAAATAAGTGATTTAATTTATTTAATAAAGAAGGAATGTGTTAGATTAAATCAAATAAGGTTTAATTTATTTTATTTAATAGGACTTTAAAGATTTTAATTAAATAAAATGATTTATTTAATTAAATAGAAATGCCAGGTTAATTAAATTAAATTGATTAATTTAATCAAAGGAGATGAGAATGACTTAATTAAATGAATAATAATTCATTAGATTAAGAGATAAAATGTGATGAGATGATGAAAATGTGATTTAAGAAGAAACATTGTTAGTAATCGGGATCAAGTGTGTCAAGACGAGCTTGTACTTTTTCCATGTCTACAGTTACAAGCCGACATCGATTTTTGGGAGGCCTTTGAAGGCATGGATAAGTGTTTCCACTTTTTCATAGGCTGTGATGATTTGTATTTGCACATAGGAGCAACCATCCTTTACATGGGACAACTACAAGTTTGGAGCCTTTGATTTCACTTGATATTTTTGTCATTTAGTTTGCGAAAGTAAAAATTTCACCTTTGATTTTGCATGTAATAGAACTGTATTTTATATTTTTTCCTCTAAGGCATGTATTAAGTTTTTGTGTGCAACTCAAATTATACATGATAAACATTTAATGTTACCACCACTTGTTGGTTTAAATGCTAGTGGTCAAGACTAATTGTGTGGGTCATACAAGATTGTAAAAGGGGACTATTTCAATTGTGAATAGTCGAGAGAAAGATCTTTCCATTCCAAAGACTTTAACGTTGAGAATATTGAAAAATTGTGTTGTTTAGTCTCCTCTTGTAAAAGACAAAGTTTTAGTTTCTAAGTGCAAAATTAGGAAAATAGGATTATTATATCTTTTGATTAGCTACTCACATTGAGTAATGATTTTGTAAAAGTGAATATAGATTTCCTATTTTATTAAAAATTATATCACACTCAATTATGAAGTGCCATTATTCGTTACATTAAAATTGGTATACACATTAAAACATATAAAGTGTTGAGATTTAGGGGGAATCAAAATCATAATCAAGGGGGGTTGTCTTGTGTGTTATTTTGTAAAATGGACATAATCTTAACTCCATTTAACTTATAGGAATGGAAGCAATCAATGGAGATAAAGCTCAAGAAATTAGGATTACATCATGTCACCATGGGTTTGGAACATAAATCTATAGCAGCAACTGAAAAAAGAAAATGGCATAATTGAAATGATGAAGCCTATGAAACATTGTGTACATTCATTTATTTTGACCTTCTATTTCACATTAATTCTGCCACAACACTTACTGATGTATGGACAACATTAGAAAATTCATTTGGTAAGCAAGACGTAATGAGGGGACATCAAATGGAGAATGAACTAATAAGTCTTAATCCACAAGACTTTAACTCAATTTTGGAGTTTTTTAATAATTTTAACTTGTTAAGGTTTCAACTCAAGTGATTTGGAATAGAAAAATAGGATGAAAAATTAGTCCTAAGTGTCTTATCCAAGTTAGTTCCGCAATATTCAATGTTTGTTTCCATTTTTCATGCAATAAAGAATGCTTTCTGTGCATGCTACACTATGCCATCTCTTTCAGATTTTGTTGTTTCTCTAACAAAGGAAAAAATAAACTGATTCAAATGGATAACATGTAGCATTCAAAGCCACAAGTTCTTGTTTCAACTAAACAAAAGGACAAAGAAATAAAATATGGTAAATCACAACAGAAAGTGAAGTGTTCTTTCTACAAAGAAAACTAGGCATAATGAAGGCAAATGTATGAAGAAAAAGATACACCACCTTCAACATCTACTTGAGTAGCAAGGGGTTCCTACCTCCATCAAATAATAATCATCTAATTCAACATCTAAAGGAAAAGTACTAATGGCTACTACATGTTCAGATTAATAAATGGGTTCTTGATTCAGGAGCATGACATCATATATCTCCTTATCAAAAAGTGTACATGTCATTTTATCCTTCTGATATAAACAAAGTACAAGTAGCTAATAACACTTTCATATGTTTTTGTGGTCAAGGTACAATTGAGATATGAAATCAGAGTATCCCTAATGTCTTGTTTGTTCTTGAATTGGAAAACAACATTATTTCCATTTATCAACTTATAAATTTTGGGAAGATAGTTGAGTTTACATCTACTTTAGTGATAATTTGAGATTCACAAAGCAAAGAGATTTTTATAGTGGGCGAGATTGATCAAATCTTTCATGTTTAGATATTTTCACATTTTGCTCCATCAAATTTATACTCATAGATTCATTCTTCCACTTTCAGTATGGACAGTTCATAGATCCTCCATTATCTCCTATTGCATCAAAATTCAGAGGTGCTTCACTAAGAGAATCTAGAGATTCTTCCAATAGAAGATCACAAGGAGCAGTTGAGCATCATTTTTTAGGGGCTTCATAGTCTCTCTTCATTTTACTTTCTTGCAATCATCTCTATTTTGGAGGGTAATTTTTTCCATGAGGTTTTCTACCTTTCACCACTTTTTTGGAGAGCTTAATTGTACATGGGTACCTCATTAGACCTAGTTTTTGGGACCCATTCATTGAGGATTACACACTTCTAATAAATTTCATTTCTCATCTCTTGCATTGCATTCTTTGTTTCTTAATTTAACAAACTTGTTGATACTAGCATTCATGTAGAGATATTACAAAATCTAACATGAACAAGTTCATTGCTAAAACTTAAGGTTAGGTGTTTAGTTCATCTTATTTAAGATAATGTGACATCAATTTTTTTAAGGAAAGTTATAAAATATAGTATTAACATGAATTTTATGGTGGAGAGATATATTAAAATTTTAGCTCACACCTTTAGTGTCACATGGAATAAAACATGTATTGTGGAACCATTCAATAAATTAGAAGAAGCTCCCTATAACAGATATTAATCAAATTTAAACAATATGTATAAAGAGATAATGATGATAATTATATTCAAAGCTTCAACAATCAACTTAACACCTATTCCAACATAAAACCTCCAATAGTTGTCAGTGAAGACAAGAAAAAGTGATTGAAGTGAAATAACAAAAAGATAATGTAATAACACTATAATGCTACCTCAAATCACTTTCCTTCTCCTTGACTGAACTTGAAGTAGAGTGGAACCTAGCTCCACGTGATGTGATTTTGATTATGATGTGCTAGAATGTGGATTGCTCAATAGAAAAATCAGCATGACCTTGGTATAATAGATATTTTATGATAGCAAAATGGTAGCGTAGACTTAGTGGAAAAATACTTGATGATAATGAAGAGTGAAGGCTTCAATTTGTAGATCATGGTGAAAGAGATGGAAGGCTAAGATCTTGCCAAAAGATCAAAGGCTTAGATTAGAGAGGTTCTCTCAAGCAAGAGACAATGGAAAAGTCTCACATGAGGATTTATTGGGAAGGGAGGTTTAGTGATTGAGATTGGACAAGAAAATGGGAGATTGCGGTAGGACTTCCAAAAGAGGAAAATTTTGAATTTTTCCTATTTTAAGGAAGGTGGGAATTAAAAAAAATTATCGAGAAGAGGGAGGTGGTCTTGTGTAAAGTCAAACTAAAAGGTGACATTTATTTTTAAATTGGATTTAATTGTATAGGTGAATGGAGAGGTCACATGGTAGATGATGACAAGTTTGGGAGTTGGAGTAATATTTAATTGGGAAAAAAAGTTAATTGATAATTTCAAATACCTTTAATTAATTAATTAACGGGATTGGAATAATTTATCAGAGTGGGCTAAACAATTAATTAACCTTTAGAAGAAAAGGGAAAGATGTGATTAGTTAAATAAATATTTAATTAATAACGACGATAATAGATATTTAATTAATAATACATTATTTAGTTAATTAAGGAAATTTAGGGAATGATGGTTTATGGTGAATATTTAATTCAAATATATAATTTAATTAATTATATGATGTGGTCAAATTCAAGTGTCAACATTTTGCCCCTCTTTGATACAGTGTTGCAACTAGTGGAAGTGGTGTCATGTCAAAGAAAGAAAATAATGTGCCTTAGTTGGTGAAATAAAAGAAATATATGGGCAGTTTCTAGGTCCTTTATACAAAGAACTTAGGAACAAAATAGTGTCCCCTATTCTTCAATTTCATTAGGAAATAAGAGAGAGAGAGAGAGAGAGAGAGAGAGAGAGAGAGAGAGAGAGAGAGAGAGAGAGAGAGAGAGAGAGAGAGAGAGAGATATCACAAAGGAGATAAGATTGAATTTCAACCCTAAGGTGAGTCAACCCTAACCTTGGATATTCTTTCTTGGGTTTCCTTGAGCCAATGGAAAAATTTTAATTAACTGGAAATGATTTGATGCAACTAAACTAATGCAACTATATGACCTAGACAATGAAATACAATTTCTCAAAGCTATAGATATAAATTTCATAATTTGTAGGCAAATCTGAGAAGGGTCTGGAAACATTTACGTGGCATAAAAAATTGGATTTGAGCACTGTAGAAGGACAGGTTCACCCTAGGGTGAATGGGTCCTAGATGGGGGGTCTAGAATCTATTTTGGTAGTCCTCCAGTACAAGATCTAAGCTTCTATTTTTTACAGATCCCACTGTTAAAAAGCCAGAAATAAAATATGCAATTGAGTTTCCCTGACTTGACAACAATGGTGACAACTTTGACAATATTGCAAATTTTCTCCTTGAGATATTTAATTCTTCTTCAACCTGCAGACCTACACACACATAAAGAGAGGGAAAAAATTGTTTATTTTGTGTGAATGGGGGTTTTCCTTAGTCAAACCCCATGTTTGGTAATTGAACATTGATAGATAAAGATAATTGGCAAATGGAAGGAATGATGAATGAACACTTGCTTGCTACAACTCACCAAACCTTTAATGGCTTCTCTTAGAGGATTGAAGTCAAACACATCACTCCAAGGAACTTGACATTTCCTTGCTTGATTTGTTGGATACTTGAATGCTTGGATGCTTTAGGATCAACAATGTATATTAGCCTTCACAAGATAACATGAACACACATAAGCTTGAACATCATGATATGATCTTGAGTGCTACAACAATATAACTGAAAATCTACTCGTGAATGGTCTTGACAATAATATTTGTTCATATGAAATTTTCCTTAATATTAGATGATTTGAATTGATAAAAAGACTATGTATTTATAGGTGTTTATCTAATTTCCTGAAAATTAGATTCCAAAAGCCAAAATTTTCATATGATATTTGAATCATTAAAATATCGCCAATTTCATATTAAAACTTGAGATTTGGGACCTAAGGAGGACCCAATCACCCTTGGCAAATGGGTCCTATCCCAAAATTCCAAGACACATTCATTTTGAGGTGCATAAAATATTATTTGCATTAATTAAATATAGGTTCCCCTTTTGGGAAATGAGCAAATTAAGGCATTGGAATGCATAATTTGGTAAATTAGGAGCTTAATTAAGTCCAATTAATTAAGGGACCCAAATATAGTGTGAAATTTTAGAGGTATACAATTTTCTACACTACATTTAGCCCATAATAAATTAGACAAGTATATGTCAAGAGAGGTCCAAGTGTACAAATATTAGAAAGATAGGATGACAAAGATCAAAGAGGGTAATCAATCCGATAGGATCTAAGATCCCATAGAAACCAAACATAAGGACAAAGGGACACATAACATGTGTAAGATTATGTAACAAGACAAGATACACAAGCATACAATATTAAAGCTAATGTAAAAAGGGATGAACTAGAAAGTTGTACTATGCCATGTCCATCAAACATGTTCACATGGCTCCACTGGCAAGCAAGTTGTGTTGTGCTCGGTGACCATGAAAATATGCTCACAAGGGCTAGTGCAATCTAGTATACACTAGGTGAGCCCCCAAGGCAACAATGAGAAATACACACTAGGTCTACTAGGTGTGAACTCATAACAACAATTGGCAGATGGAAAATTCATGCCAGGCCTACAGGTCTTCCATACGTCAACCATACCAAAAGTTATACTCCTTGATAACTTTGATAAGGTGCCACAACATGATCAATATGCTATGCCAATGCTACACTAAGTTCAACCTCATTGAATAAAGTAAACCAAGAAATGAAGATTGAATATGGGAACACTAAGAATTGAGTCATTAGGGCATGAGAAGTGTGTCTCTCAAGCCTAGGATCCATAATGTTCCACCATTGGCATCAACCTTTAATCCATAAATTTCAATGCAATAATGCCAATGTAATAATGTCAATGTATGCGCCCTCTTTAAAGGAATTACTAAAAATCACACTGTGAGCAATTACTTTAAAGTAGAAAATGATAAATACAATTTATTAAAGGGCAATGGGAGCTTATTTGGAAAGCCCTATGCCAAACATATGTTTCCAAATAAAGATACGCCATGAAAAGGAGGTTGCCCCCACATGCAATCCTAAGATAACACATAAGGGATCCACAGATTTGAGGTTAGTGTATCTATTTTCTACAGTGATATAATAGAGCTTGGAATCGTCATCATTTCCCAAATACTTTGTGGAACAACAAACATAAAGGAGGAATGACACATACAAAGCGAAAACAAAGAAAATCTTTTGGGTCAACATGGAAGAGACTTAAATGACTCAACACCTTACATCGTCACTAAAAGGAAAACAAAAGATAGGTGAAAAGACAATGGATACAACATATAGAAGAATGTAGATACAAATAAGGAATATCACAACAAATTGACTTCCTTTGTATCCTTGCACCAATGGAGTAACAAGGGTCATCCAAAGAAATCTCACAAACATAAAGACACGCCAAGCAACACAATACGAGGAATCACATTACACACATGCAATCATACAAAGAACATAGAAGGAAAAAAACTAGTATGACACATGCGATCCAACATAAAGCAAGTTGTCTACATCCCAATTGTGTTCATCATATATGAAAGGTGGATAACTAGCCAAAGGGGAAACAAGTGCCAAACTAGGACAAGGATACTTAACCCCTTGCCCCTCAAATTTAAAACAAGGATGAGTTGAGATATGTGATGAGAAGGTGATCGTTGCAAAAAATATTTAAACATAAAGTGTAATACATGTAATAGTGAGTATGTTATGATTCTACAACCATTACATGGTAAGGAGAAAAGTGTGTACATTCTAAAATAAATAAAAGAAATATATGGGGCTTTTCTAGGTCATTTATATAAAGAACTTAGGAACAAAAGAGTGTCCCTCGTTCTCTAATTTCATTAGGAAACAAGAGAGAGAGATAAAAAAGGATATAGGATTGAATTTCAACCCCAAGGTGAGTCAACCCTAACCTTGGATATTCTTTCTCAGGTTTCCTAGATCTAGGTTTTGCATTATCTAGTTTTGTATTATATTTAGGGTTACAATTTACATAATTGCATCATTTAAAAACATAAAAACCCAAAAATATTGCATACATTTTGCACATTAGATTGCATTCAAGTGTGTTTTAGTCATTTCAATCAAAATTTGCATTCGAAAAAGTGTCATTTTGTACATTCACTGTCATAAAATTATATTTATATTTCATAAAAATTTCTAGAAATATTGTCACTAAAATACCTATTTGCAACTGGGAAAAAAGACCTTAAATATCACAAAAAATATTCAAAATTTATATTTTTGGACACCTATTGAAGGGCTCATTCTCCCTAGGGAAAACCAGTCCTCATATAGGCATTTTCCCAAATTTCTGCACATTCATTTATCTCTATTTTCTTTACTTTGTTGTACCATCAAATCTCAGTTTTAGTTTCAAAAATTGAAATTTTCTATAGTTGTTTGCATTTAGTTCAATTAGTCAAAGAAAGTGCATTTTTTGAAATAAAAAATTAGCATTCAAAAGTAATCATTTTCATATTTTTGCATTTAAAAACAGTAAATTATCATTTCCAAATTTGAAAATTGAAAATACCTTCTTCAATACTTGCATTGTGCTTCCTAGTTCTCACTGTTTACTATCTTAATTCAGTGCTTTTTGTCCATTTTGGGTACACTTTTGGTTTGGTAAAACTTGTATGAGTATTACAACCTAGTGTCCTATTTCAAATACTTTAGTGAGACATTGTTTGAGACTCATGGCATCATGTGCTGATACATCTATTATGGATATTGGGTTTCTATCCCTTTCACTCATAGTGTTGACACTAGTCAACTCATGTTGGATTCCATCCCTGATATGACATGTCTTATGACCTCCAACTATGTTGATGTTGAAGCCATTGTTTCCCATGTCCCTCAAGAGAAACTCAAACAAATGGATAAAGCCTTAGAAAAACTTCAATATTTTGTGAGCACAAATTATATTGTTGGTACTGCAATTCCTATCATATATAACATGAGAATAATTCTTGACAATGAACATGGAATAGAAATTATGTGTAGCCTAGCTCACATCATTGATAACCATATTCCTACAATAGCTAGTTGTGCTCAAACTTTGGGTTACACACAAAGTCAAGGAGGAAATCAAATTCCCCCCCTTCAACCATAACCTCTATTCCTATATACACTCATTCAACTATCACTACAACAATGCAATATACCAACAATAACATTCCTTTTTCCATTGGGAATCCTTTTAGCTTTGTGAATTCAAACACCATATCTCCAAATCCTCCACCTCTCACAAACTTGCAATTCACTTGTCCTCCCAAAAAATATACACCTCTACAATATTCCCATCCATCTCAAAATGCAACCAATGATTCCATCATAAACCAACTTTTGTAAAATGTCACATCCCTCCGACAACAAATGATAACATTGAACCAAAATCAAAATGGCCAACCTTCACAATATGTCAAAAGAAACTTGTTATCCTTGGAGATATTGAGAACACAAGTGCCACAAGGCATAAAGATTCCCAAATTTGAAAAATATAGTGGTAAAGGAGATCCTACCAACCATGTTTCAGCAGACACAACCTTATGTAGTGACCTCACTTTTGAAGATAAACTCTTGGCTGAACTTTTTCCTAGATCCTTGAAAGACACGACCTTGGAATGGTTTTGTTCCTTACCAAATAACTGAATTAACTCATTTAATGAGCTTGTTGATGCCTTTCTAAACCATTTCCAAGTGCACATTGCTCCTAGGATGGCTCTACCCGATCTCATGTAATGTAAACAACACAAATATGAGAAATTCATTGATTTTATAGCTCGTTATCAACTACTTTACTCACAAATCAACATTAAGGTTCCTAATGTTAATCTTCAAAGAATGCTCATTGATGACCTTCAAAAAAATATTCAAGATAAGTTTGGGATGATAAAATTTCCATCTTGTACACACTTATGCATGACTCTTTGTGATTATCATAACTCACTTAGTCAAGATATAGACAAAAATCCTTCAACCTGTCTTGAAAAGTTTGAAACTGTGCACCAAAATAATTTTCAATAAATCAAACAAGAGATTTATACAAATAAGTCAACCTTAACCAACCCATCATGTTGAATCTCAAGTGGCTGCCATTAAAACAACAACTCAATACCCACCTTGAGAAAGGAATAGGCAATTCACCCCATTACGTGATACTCTCCATTCAACCATGTTACAACTTTTGAGAAAAAAAATTAATCACCTTACCTCCCATTAGACCCCTTGATACCACTAAGCCTTTACCTCTGAACTAAAATGCAAATTCTTTTTTCCAATATCACTGAAAAAAATGGACATGATACTGAACGATGCATATGTCTTAAACATTTGGTGTAAGACCTCATTAATTCTAATTACATCTAGATTGGTAGTGTTAATGATCAAGTAAATAAATCTGGGGCCCCACCCAATCAAAATTTGCAAATCTTTACCAATCCCATGCCAAACCACTCTATCTCATTTATAAAAGCTAGTGATACAAAGAATGATGTGATGAATGTTGACAACATACACAACATAACTGTAGTGACAAGAGTGATAATGAGGGTGATTTACATGCCATGATTGGATTCATTGAATATAAACCTCATAAGGGCCAAACCAACTTGTCTATGGACATTTCTTTCTTACATAATGATATACTTAAACATGCACCCAATGGTCCTATTTACATAGCCAGAAGAATCAATGACAAGCCTAAATGGGATATTAATTGATCTCGTATGTGTAGACAATGTGGTCACCAAAGAATTCTTATTTGTGCATGAAATTTACCAAGATTCTTATGAACAATCGAAAGCATGGATCAAAACACATAATGGTTTTGCTCACCCTACAATAGGTTTGATCACTCTCCCATTAAAAGTTGGATTGAAGCAATTAGATGTCTCATTCTCCATCATCTCGATGTTAGACCAATTCCATGTGAAGTTAGGCTACCCATGGCTATGCTCCATGGATGTCGTCTTGTTGGTCGTTCATAAATGCTTAAAATTTCCATTTGGCAATGATATTTTCATATTGCATCATGGTGGTTTTAATCCTATGTCTTCCCATGGGAACTTTTCATTAGATTTCTTTTGGCCCAAACCTATGGAACCTATAGAGCACCACGAGGAATTATTTTTCAAATCCTATCAAAATTTCAAGGTAAAGTGCATGGAAAAATTATCCCTTACCAATAGTCCTTAGTCCATAGATTTTTCTTCTCTCCAACCTATTGTTGATGAACCTATGCTTGAGCTAAAAGCCCTTCCAAGTAACCAAGACAAATCTCCTACAATTTCTTTACCTATTTCCTATAAGAGACCAAGAGATAAACATACATTTCCTATTGTTCCTCCTAAGACCAAACAAGATTATAAACCTAAAGATAAAGTGGTTGACCAACCCTTTAAGATTCCTTTTTTTCCTCCCTTGTAGAAAGAAAAGAAACCAATGGTTGATATACCTGCTCCTACATCATCACAACTTGAAAACCATGCAAGAAGAAACCGAAACACTAAAGAACATATGGGTAGATGTTGTGCTATTGCTAATTAGTTAGAAGAAAAGAAAAAACCAATAATTAAAGATCAAAAACTAACTCGAACAAAGCATGATGATTCTCTACCTTCACCACAACAAAAAAATGAACATACAATGGACATTGTCATTAGACCTCCTGCTGTGATTAACTTGGAGATGATGATGAGATTATTAAAATTGATGAGGAAGTGCATAATGATCTGAATTTGTTATTTTACTCTTCCATGAGCTTAGATGGGGGAAACCATGATGATCCTCCTAAAAAGAGTGCATCACTATGTATGTTGAACTTGGTGATTGTCCTAGTATGACACTTGTTGTCGCCCCTTTGGATGGTTATCTGCCTTACATATATGATGAACAATATTGGGATGCAAACAACTTGCTTTATGTTGGCTCACATGTATCATACTAATTTTGTTCCTTCTATGTTCTTTGTGTGATTGCATGTGTTAATGTGATTCCTCGTATTTTGCTACTTGGTGTGTCTTTATGTTTGTGAGATTTCTTTGGATGACCTTTTTTACTCCATTGGTGCAAGTATACAAAGGAAGAGAATCTATTGTGATATTTCTCTATTTGTATCTACATTCTTCTATCTGTCGTAACCACTGTATTTTCACCTATCTTGTGTTTTCCTTTTCAGGACGATGCAAGGCATTGAGACATTCAGGTCTCTTCCATGTTGACCCAAAAGCTTCTCTTTGTTTTCACTTAGTATGTGTCATTCCTCCTTTGTGTTATTTGTTCCATGAAGTATTTGGGGAATGACGATGATTCCAAGCTCTATTATATCATTGTAGAAAATACATACACTGACCTCAAATTCATGGATCCCTTATGTGTTATCTTAGGATTACATGTGGGGGAAACCTCCTTTTCATGACATAGTTTTATTTGAAAACATATGTTTGGTATAGGGATTTCTAAATAAGCTCTCATTTCCCTTTAATCAATTACATTTATCATTTTATACTTTAAAGTAATTTCTCATAGTGTGGTATTTAGCACTTCCCTCAAAGTGGGTGCATACATTGACATTATTACATTGACAACATTGCATTGACATCATTGCATTGACATTTTTCAATTAAAGGTTGATGCCAATGGTGGAACATGATGTATTATAGGATTGAGAGATGCACTACTCATGCCCTAATGACTTGTTTCCTAGTTTTCCCATCTTCAATCTTCATTTCTTGCTTCACTTTGTTCACAGAGGTTAAACTTAGTGTAGAATTGGCACAGCATCTTGATCATGTTGTGCCTTATCGAAGTTATGAAGGAGTATAACTTTTTGTATGGTTGACGTATGAAAGGCTTGTAGACCTGGCATGAATTTTCCATCACCACTTGTTGTTATGTGTTCGGACCTTATAGATCTAATGTGTTTTTCTCATTGTTGCCTTGGGGGCTCACCTAGTGTATACTAGACTGTGCTAGCCCTTGTGAGCATATTTTCATGGCCATCGATCATAACACAACTTGCTTGCCAATGGAGCCATGTGAGTATTTTTGATGGACATGGAATAATAAAACTTGCCAGTTCATCCCTTTTTGTATTAGCTTTAACATTGCACGCTTGTGTATCTTATCTTGCTGCATATATCTTACACATCTTGTGTGTCCCTTTATCCTTATGTTGGGTTTCCATGGGATATTAGATCTTGGGGGCTTGATTACCTTCTTTAATCTTTGTCATCATATCTTTCTAATATTTGTTCACTTGGACCTCTTTTGACGTATGCTTGTCTACTTTAGTGTGAGTTTGAGTCAAAGCTCATACTCACACTAAAGTGGGGGCTAAATATAGTGTAGGAAATTGTATACCTTTACAATTTCACACTATGTTTGGGTCCCTTAATTGGACTTAATTAAGCTCCTAATTTTCTAAATTATGCATTTAAAAGCCTTAATTTGCATGTTTCCTGAAAGGGGGACCTATATTTAATTAATGCAAATAATATTTTATGCACCTTGAAATGAATGTGTCCTAGACTTTTGGACCAAGACCCATTTTCCTAAGGGCGAATTGGTCCTCAAGTTTTAGGTCCTAATTTTTAATATGTTTTTGGCGATATTTTAATGATTCAAATTTCATATGCAAATGCCAGCTTTTAGAATCTAATTTTTGAGAAATTAGATAAACACCTATAAATACATATTATTTTATCAATTAAAACTTAATACACATGATCCAAGTTTGATATGAGTAAATATTATTGTCAAGAGAATTCAAGAGCAAAGTTTTAGTCATATTGTTGTTTCATTCAAGATCCTATCAAGATGCTCAAGCTTATGTGTGTTCATATCATCTTGTAAAGGCTAACATGCATTATTGATCCTAAAGCATCCAAGCATTTTTAAAGTGTCAAATCAAGCAAAGCAAGAACTGATGTCCTTGGAGTGATATGTTGATTCCAGTCCTCCAAGGGAAGCCATTAAACGTTTGGTGAGTTCTAGCAAGCAAGTGTTCATTCATCATTTCTTCCATTTTCCAATTATCATTATCTATCAAGGTTTAATTACCAAACATGGGGTTTGGCTAAGGAAAACCCCCATTCAAACAAAACAAGTTTTTCCTCTTTGTATGTGCATATTTACAGGTGAAAGAAGGACTGAAAGATCTCAAGGAGCAAATTTTCAATATTGTCAAAGTTGTCATCATTGTTGTCAAGTCATGGAAACTGAATTACATATTTTATTTCTGACTTTGTGATAGTGAGATTTGTACAAAATAGAAGCTCAAATCTTGTGCTAGAGGACTGTCAAAATAGATTTTGGACCCCCCATCTAGGACCCATTCGCCCTAGGGAAAACATGTCCTCCTACTATGCTTAAATCTAATTTTTTATGCTAGGTACATGTGTCTGAACCCTTCTAAGATCTACTTTCAAACTATGAAATTCATTTTTGTAGCTTCAGGAAATTGTATTTCATTATCTAGGTCATATAGTTGCATTATTGTAGTTGCATCAAATCATTTCCAATTAATTCAAATCAATTCATTGACTCAAGGAGACCTAAGAAAGAATACCAAGGTTAGGGTTGACTCACCTTAGGGTTGAAAGTCAATTCTATCTCCTTTGTGATCTCTCTCTCTCTTGTTTCCTAATGAAATTAGAGAATAGGGGACACTCTTTTGTTCCTAAGTTCTTTGTATAAAGGACCTAGAAAACCCCCCATATATTTCTTATATTTCATTCACGACAGGTTCACCAAAATGAAATAAAAGAAATATATGGGGGTTTTATAGGTCATTTATACAAAGAACTTAGGAACAAAAGAGTGTCCTCTATTCTCTAATTTCATTAGGAAACAAGAGAGAGAGAGAGATCACAAAGGAGATAAGATTGACTTTCAACCCTAACTTTGGATGTTCTTTCTTAGGTTTCCTTGAGCCAATGGATAGATTTGAATTAATTGGAAATGATTTGATGCAACTACACCAATGCAACTATATGACCTAGATAATGAAATGCAATTCCCTGAACTGATAGAAATTAATTTCATAATTTG
This sequence comes from Sequoiadendron giganteum, assembly GCA_007115665.2. Classification (NCBI taxonomy): domain Eukaryota; kingdom Viridiplantae; phylum Streptophyta; class Pinopsida; order Cupressales; family Cupressaceae; genus Sequoiadendron; species Sequoiadendron giganteum. The sequence continues at coordinate 871,654,311 of CM021101.1, forward strand.
TAGGCAGATCTGAGAAGCATTTGGACACATGTAGTTGGCATTAAAATTTGGATTTGAGCACTATAGTAAGATAGGTTCACCCTAGGGCGAATGGGTCCTAAATATGTTTTGGGAGTCCTCTGGTACAAGATCTGATCTTTTTATTTGTACAAATCCCACTGTCAGAAAGCTAGAAATAAAATTTGCAATTAAGTTTCCCTGACTTGACAACAATGATGACAACTTTGACAATATTGCAAATTTTCTCCTTGAGATATTCAATTCTTCTTTGACCTATAGACCTGCACACACACAAAGAGAGGGAAAAAATTATTTGTTTTGTGTGAATGGGGGTTTGCCTTGGTCAAACCACATGTTTGGTAATTAAACCTTGATAGATACTAACAATTGACAAATGGAAGGAATGATGAATGAACACTTGCTTGATACAACTCACCAAACCTTTAATGGCTTCCCTTAGAGGACTAAAATCAAACACATCACTCCAAGGAACTTGATCTTGCCTTGCTTGATTTGTTGGATGCTTGAATGCTTTGATACTTTAGGATCAAAAAATGTATATTAGCCTTCACAAGATGACATGAACACACATAAGCTTGAACAACATGACAGGATCTTGAATAATGCAACAATATGACTAAAAATATTCTCTTGAATGCTCTTGACAATAATATTTTCTCATATGAAATTTTCCTTAATGCTATATGATTTGAATTGATAAAAAGACTATGTATTTATAGGTGTTTATCTAATTTCCCAAAAATTATATTCCAAAAGCCAAAATTTTCATATGAAATTTGAATCATTAAAATACCACTAAAAGTATATTAAAAATTAGGATTTAGGACTTAAGGAGGACCCATTCACTCTTGGGCGAATGGATCCCAACCCGAAATTCCATGACACATTCATTTCGGGGTGCATAAAATATTACTTGAATTAATTAAATATAGGTCCCCCTTTCGAGAAACGGGAAAATCAAGGCTTTGGAATGGATACTTTGGCAAATTAGGAGCTTAATTAAGTCCAATTAATTAAGGGACCTAAACATAGTGTGAAATTATAAAAGGTATAAAATTTCCTACACTATAGTTGGAATGGTAATGGGATGATACCCCCTAAGATATTACTCAAAAAAATTCAAGGTGAGCACTTTAAAAGGAGGGAAAAATTAGGATGCTAAATAAGGAATTAAAAAAGGATGAAACATGAGAAATTGGTGGAAGAAAAACTAGGAGAAGGCTAGAAGGGCTAGGGTTTGAAGGAAAACAAGCTTGTGAGGCCTGTAATTAGGCCTAGGGTGGCCAATATAAGTGTTGGAGTTTGATAGTGAGCCCCATAGCTCACCAAAATCACCTATAACCAAAACACCTATCACATCTGAAGAAAAAAGTAATGATTATGTTCATACAACCTTGAGAAGACAATTGATCTACACAAGCATCTGATATTGAGATTAACTTGTATTTTATTATGAATTATAATAAACGATATACAAATTACAATAATGAATGCTTAGAAAAGAAAAAGTACAAACCCTAGATGAGGATTTGGTTAGATTGTGGCAAGTGTCCCAATCCCATGCAATGAGATAACTTGACCTATAAATAGTTCAATCTAATAATAAAAAAGCATTCCTAGGTTTAACTTAAGTGTAATAAAGTAATAAGGGACCTAATAATTAATTAATAACTAATTAATTATTATGTTATTTTCCTAATTAATCCAATAAGAAGGTCATTATTATTCTCCTAGTGATCAAAGTAGCTCGTCTTTTAGAGGATCTAGTGGTATAGATCACATACCTTGACACACACATCACACAAAGAGAGTCTAGATGTTCCAAAAATTAGAGGGGGCACCATAGGTGGTACGTATCTAAACTAGGGTCTTTGAGGTTAGCTTCGAAGGTCATAAATGAGAGTAGAACTAGGATAAAATGGAGGCATGAATTTGCGAAAGAGTCACCTATGTGTCTGGATTTATGTTTTCGCCTCCTAAATTGACACTTATAGAGTGAAAGAATGACTCTATAATGTAGGTTCACTTGTACCTTGGGGATTTTTTCTTGCGTGGTTAGTCACTTGTGAAAAATATATTTTCTTACACATAAATGTGCTTGTGATGGTTAGGGACACACTTGAACAAAACAAAATTTTGCTTTGGCTAAGTGGTGGTTGTAATGGTTGGGGGTGCACATTACATAGAAATGTGCTTGCATGTGAAAAAGTAGTACTTACACCAAGGTTAAAGATGAGAAAAATATTCTAATGAGATGCTCTAGTGGATGCAATAAAATTTTCCTCCACTATAGTCAAGGGAGAGGTGATTGTTAATGATGTAGCTTCAAGGGTAGTTGCACGAGATAGATATGAATTTCTCAAAGGAAACGGGGTTATACGAGATAACCCATATGTCAAATATTAGGTCTCATCTAGTGATGATGATACCTTTTGTGGAGTAGTAGCATAGTGAGAAACATGTTTTCAATTCATTAAAAAGAGAGATCATGATCACCTTTGAGAATGTGTGGAAAATTATATGGTTCTAAATTTGGGGGGAGATAGTCGATTACCACTTGGCATCAACAGAGGCCTAATTTTAGTGGGAAATTTTTGTAGTGAATTTGTCAATTTATGGTATTGAGCTATATTTGATGGAGGGTGTAGAGAGATTGCCACCTTTGTCTCTATTTTTGTAGGGCTGATGGCAAGGTTGGTTCCAGATAGGAGATCATAGGGCTTCCCACTAAGTTAGGGGCAAGTGCTAGAGGGAATGTTTCCTCAATGTGTAGTGTATTCCTTGGGTTCATATGTATTAACAGAGTTTTATAGAGATATGCATCTAGTGGTATATCAAGATGGGCGAAATTTGAGTTGTGGTGTAACCTTGTTGCACATCTAGGTTTGGGAGTACACATTTTTTTTACGACCAATGGCATATGGAATATGAGATCAAGGGTGACTATATGTGGACCAATATTGAGGTTCCATTCAATATCAAAGGATAGGGGCATAGGGTGCTGGTTGTAGGGGATTAAAATTAACTCACACCCCAAGATCACCTACGCTAAAAAGATCACCTTCCATAAGAGAGTGTGGTAAGATAATAGCTTACTTGACATGATCAATTTTTTATAAGAGCCTTTCTTAAATTGAAAAGGTGAGAGATAGGATTACATAAGATGATGACATGTTTCTTAATCCTATAACATAATACAAATAACTCAACCAATATTGTTAGATGCACAAGACAAATGAGAGGGGTGGTGAATCAGTTGTACATTAAAACATTAAATCCCTCATTAATATTCAAACCCTTATTCAAACTTAGCATGAATGAAAACAAGTGAAACAACAACACACTAGACACCATGCACAATAGAACACTAGATTTACATGGAAAACCCAAGAAGGGAGAAACCACGATGAGGATTATCTCACAATATAAATGAATAACAACACTAATTACAATAGCCTCACTACCCAAATGTCTCACTGTCTAGAAAGAAAGAAAGGATCACTGCCAATGGATCACTATTGCATTAGAAAGAAGAAAGAAGAAGATTGTTATAGAGAGAACACTATCTCAAAGCAACAAGAAGATCCACCACTGCAAATCTACACCATCCACAACCTTTGGCTTACTACCTCTAGCAACTTCAGGTGCATTAGAATGTAGACACCTTCTGCTCACTCCATCCGAAAGTCATAGGCATTTAAGCTGACACTTAGATCACAATAATTGATCACATTTCACACTACCACACACCACTTTTCCAATAATTGACCTTGTATATATACCATTCATAACTTGAAAAAATTCTTCAAGTCAACTACACTGAAATGTATGCACCTCAAGCGTGCAAACACCAAATAGGTCGACACCAAACATCTCTACAGTGGAAAGAGATGAAGGAAAAAATGTCAAGGGTTAACTAGGACCCAAATCTACATCACCATGCTACTCAACACATCCACAAACCATGAGGTACGTCTGCAAATAGCGTTAGCACGCCAAGTTGGCCAAACTCAAACTAACACTACAAGTGACCACATACACGCTTCTCTGGGTCCAAATACAACATGTAGACCACACAAAAACACCACAAAACATCCAATAATATTCCAACATCACCATAACACTCTGCACTACTACCACAACCACCTACAACAAAGAATACTTTCATCCCACACATCAAGATGCACTACCACTGAACTCCAACAACATTAAATGAACTTGTGGATCAACTCAACACTAGAATCTCCAAGGGAGGGTAAGTATAAGAAATATAAGCACATTCCTAAATCCACAAAACACAAAACTTCAACACGAAGAAATGTAAAGCAATCTCATTTCTCCCAAATAATCCTGCTTCACAGTTGACACACTGGTGAACACAACTTCCACTACCTCATGATCCAAAATATGAAACTCTGGATATAACATCTCTAAACACCTTTGATGAACATATCCAAATTTTACAAGCATAACTTCAATATTGAATAGATGTGAAGCAAAACACAAAACACCACTTAGGAACACTATATACTTTTATTCAAATTTTCTCAAAAGCACTTCGAAATGAGATGAACATAGTACAACTACAACACCTACTCATCACAACCATACAAGACATTAATGACAACACTGATGATAAAAACACAACTCCTTCTCATTAAGACTACACAACATAGTTCAACACTTTCCAAAAACTCCAAGAGGTTCCACATACAAGGGGTTGACATCAATGACAACACCAACAATCTCCAACAATCTCCAAGTTTTGAACAATCTCCCTCTTTGTCATTGATGGAAACACCTAATGAAAAACCATAACAACAAAAGCAACTTTATATTTATCTCAACACTCAACACTCCCCCTTACACAAACACTTATACCTTTCACTCTCTTGTCCTTTCTATATGATTTTTCAACCAAATCTCTCCTACACTATGGTTTTTCAACCAACTCTCTCCCCTTAACATCAATGGAAAAGGCCAATACCCGCACTTTTCACACATATTATCTTTCTCTCAAAGAGACAACGCTTGCATATAATTCTTTCTCTTTTTCTGCTCTCCTCTTGAAATATGCATACATCACTTTGACCACACATGCTCCCCTTGACTGCAATAACTAAAGACTCCACTACCAACCCCCCTTGAGAGGTAGCCACCATCAGTCTAGGACAAAGAATAAATCTTGAATATCTCTCTTGGATAGATGTGCAATCTTATGCATCTATTTGAAGGAAGGAGTGGCAATGATGCCTAGCTTATGTCAGAGATGCTCAAGTGTATCTTTTCGAAGAGCCTTTGTGAAGATATTTGTAACTTGATTCTTTTTAGGTACATTGATGAGTCTAGTTTTTGGTCTAGTTATGGGTAGAATCTATAGTCTATATACTGAAGTTACCACAGACTTTGATATTGCATACTGACACTTTTATATAGTTTCTCTCAAAAATAAGACATTTGGGATTAATTCCATTTCTGCTAGTTTAATGATATTTACCTATTATGTGGAGTATCTATATTAGTATTGCATGTGATGATGAATGGCCTTTAAGGTGGTTATAGCTATGCAATTATTATGTGTACTGACATTTCCATGCAGACATGATTGGAAATGCTAAGTTGAGAAACGCAGTCGCTAGCTAGTCACACAGAGGAAACGCGTGAGGGTCATCTGGGGACGATGACAAAATATTCCCATGTCAGCCGCATGTAACCACCTTGTTTCGATCTTTAATGATATTGAGCAAATGCGGGCGTTACTACAGTGGTCAAGTCCATGTTTAGGCATGCATGTCTGAACAGATTCCCCTACATGTGTAACCGCTCTTCCACTCTCTTTCCTGCTTTCCCTAAATGGAATCCTCTAGTTAGTGGGAGTTGACTGCCCTGTTTAGTTGGTATAAATGAGGTTCAAATCCTCCTTCCTTGAGGAGTTGATCACCAAGTTATTGTACAAGCTGAGAATATTATCAATCATACTCTTTTGTATTTGCATTTTCCAATGAATGAAATAAGATTATGAGTTGAGTATCTAAGCTTAATCTAAGTTTGCATTAGTTTAGAGGATACTCATCCAAGGGGGACCACTTGGTGAGTAGTTCATTCCTTTAGTTTAGATAGATTATAATTAGTTTATGTTCAGTACTTAGTTAATAATCTGGCATTGACTGTTCTTGCAGCCACTATAATTCCATTATGTGGCTGTTCCTATAGCCAAAGCGGGCAGAGTACTTTCTTGTTTGCTGCTCAGATTTTCATTCATGTTATGCATGTTCAGTTTAAGTTTGATTGAGTGATGTTCAAAATTTGCTTTATTTCCTTTCATGCAATTTACTTTCAGTATTAAGTCTCTCTTAGTTGTAGAATGAAGGTGACTACTTTGAAGTTCCTAGTGCACATATTATGCTGACCCATTTCAAGTTCACGTCAATGGGTTGACAATTTAAATGTACCTTCATGATGGTTAATATGGCTATTCAGGTCGGATGTCCAATCTCTAAATCATGGATGTAAAGGCTTAGTTATTGAAATCATTATAGGAGGCCAACATTTTTGGCACCGTTGTTGGGGATGGTGTCAAACTAGGGAGTCCTTTGGAGTCATTGATAGTTTTTCTGCTATAGTATTTCTGGAGTTTGCTCTTAGTGTTAGAGGTTATGATCCACTATTTTTCCCCACCCATTCTTTGTGTGAGTTGGCTGATGTTGAGTTAATACCGCATGCATAGAATAAGAAGGGATGCTTATGGGAGATTTCTTCCTAATGATCTAGAGCCATTTCAGCTAGTAGAGCTTTCAAATCTGCCCAAAAATGAAGAAGAAGAAGAGCCACAACCCTTTGATGATATATTCCCTAACTTGACTAGTTTTGAAGTTTCCCTTGAAGATAAAAATCCTATTGAATAACATTTTCTAGAAATCCATCAAGCAGGCATGGCTGATGCAAATGGAGACAGGCCTAACAGGTATAACCAACCAACTTTTCCTTTTCCCATTTCTGAATAGAATGAAGTAGATAACCTCAAGAATGTCCCTACTTCAGTCCTTCCTAAGTTATATGGACTTGTCATAGAAGATCCTGATACATTCTTGTTTGAGTTTGATATACTCTACAAAAACTATGACTATACCACTGATGCCCACAGACTTAAGTTGTTCCCTACCACTTTGAAAGAAGCTGCATTGAGATGGTTTATGGGCCTTGACAAAAACACTGTGAAAACTTGGGAAGATATGAAGAAAAATACAAGGAGTATTGTAGGGGTAGTGATATGAGAGGAGGTGACATTTTCATAATGCAGTGAAAGGAAGATGAGAGCCTCGAGGATTTCATTTCAAGGTTTCTATTTTGTTTGCAGAAATCTCCACATCATACACTTAATGAAGACTCACAAAAGATGATTTTTCTGAGAGGAATTAGTGAAAGTTGCACTGATGCCTTGGACTTAATGGCAGGAGGAGATATCACTCAAGTCCCTTGGGAGGATATCAAGAAGATATGCCAGAACTATTCTAGGGAAACTTCAAAGAAAGGAAGAGCCTACCAATCCTCTATGGGTAAGTCATCCAGTAGTGGAGTCTCAAGGATGGAGATTAGTAATTTATTGGTAGATTTCAAGCAGGATATCATAATAATCTAGCTACTTAGATAGATACACTTCAAGTTAAGAAGAAACATGAGGAGGCAGAGGCAATGCTAACATAATATTGCATTCATTGTAGATAGAAGAAGAAGGACTGCAGATGTAAGGTGATAGCTAACATTGACAACAAGAAGATTCCACCTGAATTCAAACCAATCCAGCCTGAGAAAGACCACGTCTACTTTGTTGCACAGAAAAGGGCATGAGCTTCAAGACAAGGTATGCCACCAGATCCATTATCTTTTGCTGGACCATATTTTAATTCTTATTCATCTGTTAACCAGTGGCAACCACCTTGTCCATCCAACTATGGAGGATATCCACCATAGTCTTGGGGTAACCCTCCAAATTCTTTGTTTAATTATCAAAATTCCTCACCTTAGTGGTAGCAACCTCAGGGGAATTGGTAGCAGATTCAAGGACCTTGGCAACCACCTCCAGGAAATTGAAAAAAAAAACATCTCAATGGAGAGGTGGCTAGCAATGGCCAAATCAGAAAACCAACTACGTGCATCCATCTTCTCAACCCCAACAACCTGCTATAATGCCTCCTCTTGCTAATCCAAATGCAAATGTACCCAAACCCCCTCAGTTACTAGCCTAACCCACACTCAATCCAAATAATATACCACAACAATAGCCTGTATATTCTTCTGATCCAAATCAATTTCCTGCATATGTTGTGAGTTTAAGTGACATACGTCTATATTCAGGAACTACCTTATCAACTCCTTCCACCCCCATTATCACTCATCTTACTGTGGAAGAACAAGAAGAATCTCTAACTGATCCCATTCAGCCTTGTGCACCTAAAAATCTTGAACCCGCTCCAGCCAAGCAAACAACACAAGAGCCACCATTCCCTTAGAGATTGGAAATGGCCAAGAAAAAGGAAGACAAGGAGAAAACCACCTTTGATATTCTAGATTAGCTAAAGTACATATGTGTCCAGATACCTCTATTTCAGGCCATAAAAGATGTCCCTATCTATGGCAAGGCAATTAAAGAAGCATGCCTTAAGAAACCGGGCAGGAAAAAGAAGGACCCAACTACAACTCATGTAGTGGGGCAACTTGCTGACATTATGCTTGGAAAATTAACTATCCCTAAGTACAATGATCCAGGTAGCCCTATGGTTGAAGTTATTATAAATGGGATAAACATAAAGAACACTTTGATTAAATTGGGTGCAACAATCAATGTGATGAATAAAGATATCCTACAGCAACTGAATATTGCAAACATGAGATCCACTCCTACTGTCCTGCAACTTGTTGATAGTTCCATAGTTAAGTCTGATGGCATAGTAGAAGACCTTTTGGTGATTCTAGACTCTTGGGAGTATCTAGCTGAATTCATGGTTCTTTCTCCCAAAGATACACTTGGAGGGTATCCCATTATCCTTGGTAGGCCATGGTTAGTAACTACAGATGCTTATATTGGATGTCGGTTAGGTGACATGACCATTTCTGATGGAAGGAACACCAAAAAGCTTGTTCTTTATCCTTCTGCTCAGCCATCCCATGATGAAGATAATTCTATATGGCCACATTTTGGTGAAGAGGCCGAAGAAGTTAACTTTGTGGCACAACTCATGATGCTAGGAAGAAGTCCTTTCCTACAACTTCAAGATGAAGATGAAGTGTTATCTAGTATAATTCAGAACCATTGTCAGATAGAAGAGGCATCACCCACTCATGCGTCTGGTTCTACGGACCTCATGCAAACACTTCTGATAGTTCTGCCTGATCTTCCTGCATCCACTGTCTCTATAGATAGACTTCCTACAACCACTCTTCTTGCAGTCGCTCTCTGTAGATAGACTTCCTGCAACCCCTCTTCTAGCAAACAAACTTCTTGCAACAACATGTATGTTCCACACAATGATGCCGCATGAAATTAAGGTACCATGTATTAATGAAGCAACTATGGTAGAGTTAGTTACACAAGTACAAGTGTTTGAAGGAAAAAAATTGAATATCAACAGTAAACTGAGTAAGGAACAATAGTTGACAGTGGTAAATTTATTGAAAATCCATCAAAATACATTTTCCTAGGATTATCGTGATGTGAAGGGATTGGATCCAAAGATCTACACTCATAGGATATATCAAAGATGATTGTACACCTGTAAGGCAGCCACAAAGAAGAATCAACTCTACACTGAGAGAAATTATCAAAGCAGTGCTGTAAAAGCTACTAGACGCAAGATTTATCTATCCTATTTCAGACAGCCAATGGGTGTCTCTGTTGGTGATTGTGCCCAAGAAGGGAGGAAAATTGTGAGTTTGTGTCAACTATAGGGAGATCAATGCTACTACTAAGAAGGACCATTTTCCCTTACCTTTTGTAGATCAAGTCCTAGACTCTCTTGCAGGAAAGCAGTATTTTTCTTTCCTTGATGGATTCAGTGGTTACAATCAGATTCAAATTGCACCAGAAGACCAAGAGAAGACTACATTCACATGTCCATGGGGGACATATGCCTATTTAGTACTTCCCTTTGGGTTTTGCAACACACTTGCAACTTTTCAGAGAGTAGTCATTAACATATTTTCAGACATCTCCCTTGATTGCATGGAAATCTATATGGACGATTTTACTACCTATGGTGCAAATTTTGAGGAAGCATTGGACAATTTGAAGAAAATTCTACAGAGATGTGAAGACCAAAATCTATCCTTAAACAATGAAAATTTCTTCATGATGATGCAGTCAGGTGTAGTTCTTGGCCACTACATTTCCCACTGCGGAATTCAAGTTGATCCTGCAAAAATTGAGGTAATTAATAATCTTCCTAGACCTGCAAAACAAAAGGGTGTTAGGAGTTTCTTGGGAAATGCAGGCTATTATAGGTGGTTCATCAAAGATTTTAGCAAAATAGCAACCCCATTGTATAGTCTCCTGACTAAAGATGTTGAGTTCTAATGGACATAAGGCTGTGATAAAGCATTTTCTGATTTAAAGACAACCCTGACTCATGTTCTTGTACTTAAGGGACCTAATTGGGAAATTCCATTCCACATCCATACTGATGCCTCAGATTATGCCATAGGAGTAGTACTAGGACAAAAAGAAGAAGCTATTGAAAATGCCATTTATTTTGTCAGCAAAAACTTGCAGGGAGCTGAATTCAATTACACAGTAATGGAGAAAGAGATGCTGGCAGTAATCTATGCCCTGAACAAATTCAGGCACTATATAATAGGTTACCAGATTTTTGTGCACATTGATCATGCAACCATTAGATACCTCATGAACAAACCCATAATCTCAGGAAGGTTAGCCAGATGGTTGTTGTTGATGTAAGAGTTTGACATAACTATTGTAGACAAACCAGGAAAGGCCAATGTTGTTGCATATTTTATTTCAAGGTTGACCATATCAGAAGATAGTCAAGCCATAGATGAATCCTTTCTTGATAAGCATATATTCTCCATTAGTGTGCAGACCCCCTGGTATGCTAACATAGCTAATTACCTTGTGATAGGGAGGTTTCCCCCTCACTTCTCTCCAAAAGAGAGAAGAGTGCTAATTAAAAAATATTTCCCTTTTTCATGGATAGCTAGATGCCTGTTTTATACTGGACCAGATCATGTTATGAGAAGATGTGTGAGGGAAGATGAGACATATGATATTCTAAATGCATGCCATGATGAACTGTGTGGAGGACACTTTGCAGCTAAGAGGACAACAATGAAAATTTTGAACAAAAGATATTATTGGCCTACACTATACAAAGATGCAGGAAGATATACAAGGAAATGTGATAGATGTCAAAGGATGGGCAGGCCAACCAAGTCAGATGAGATTCCACTCTGTCCCTAAGTAGTGGTCACTCCCTTTGACAAGTGGGGATTGGACTTTGTGGGACCCATTGACCCTCCATCTAATACTAAGTCTTATATTTTGGTATGCATTGATTATGTAACTAAATGGGTAGAAGTCAAAGCCATGAAGCATGCAAGAGACAACAAAGTTGCAAAATTTTTGTATGAAGAGATCTTCACAAGATATGAAGTGCCAAGAGAAATAGTGACTGATCAAGGAGCTCAGTTTACCTCAACATTTATTACAACACTAGTTAAAGAATATAATATAAGGCACAAAAGTCCATTCCCTATCACCCTCAAGCAAATGGACAAGTTGAGGTGACAAATAGAGAGATTGAGGCCATCCTAACCAAAACAATGCATATTCACAGAAAGGATTGGGCAAAGCGATTATCAGAAGCAGTTTGGGCTTATAGAACAACCTGGAAGACAACTATAGGATTCACCCCATTTGAGCTACTATATGGAAAGACAACAATGATGCATGTCGAATTCGAGCATAAGACTCTTAGAATTGTAATAGAGTTGGAGATGGAAATTTTTGAAGCACAAAAAGAAAGGATTATGCAGTTGAATGCATTAGATGAGATGAGGAAATCAACCTTGTAACTTATTGAAGTTGTGTAGCATCAAAGAGTCAAATGGAACGATAAATTTATCAAAGAAAATAAATTTCAACTAGGTGATTGGGCATTGCTTTATGACTCACGGTATCAGGAAAATGCAAGAAAATTATAGACAAGGTGGCTAGGGCCATATGAAGTTGCTGAGGTATTCTCTAATGGAGTTGTGCAGCTCACCACCATTGACCCTGTTAGATTCAAATTACTAGTCAATGGGCACCGTCTTAGATTATATCATAGGCCAACTTCCAAAGAAGAGTTCCTACAGTAGTTTATCCAGCATACAACACCCGAGCACAGTTCCTACAATTGAAGGCAGTGGACCTAGTGTCCCTCCTTCTGGCTAATCAAGGTATGTATTTGTCATAATAAAGACTTCTACTTTTGTAGAAGTCCATTTCTTCACCCATCCACCCATCCGTACCACCTTTCTCTCTCTTCCATCACTTCATCCCACCTCACACCATTCCACCTCATCATCATTAATTGCTCAATTATTTCTTAAAAAGGAAAGTGGTACTTTCTCCCCGATCACTGCAATGAATCCTCTACAAAATCATGTTTGTACACACTCAAGCATGTACGCATTAATTACATTCTTAATTATCTTTTAGAGCATTTCATTTAATCATTGTACGTTAGTATGGATGTTCACATAATTATCATAAATCCCCTGTCAAATCAATGTTTCCATTTCAGATGGGTGGACACATGTCCAGATTTAGGTTGGGGGGAGGGGTAAGAAAGATACAGAAACATTGCCATGTGTCAGTCCATGATTGTTTGTTTCAGCAATCTTGCTGAGCTGATTTAAAATTTGAAATGAGAGATGGCTCGCATGTGTGATGTGACACTAAACTGCCACCGCCATTTTATCTCATCATAATTCCATCTTATTATCATTTCTTTCCATCATTAATCTTGCCATAATTTTGAAATGTAAATGGTAATTGCTAAAAATAGAGTGAAGGAAATTCAGTCGATAATTCAGCTAGCAAGCGAGCAAAAAAAAAATTTCTTATAGACGAGAATTTCAGAAGGAAATTTTGCAGAGTAATAGATTGAGTACAGACTCATTCGAAATGAGCCCTTAGCTCATGATGCCTTGTTATAGGATGCATAGTGCCTAGCCGAATTTCAAAATTGTGGCTAGTTGGATTATTTTATGAAGCTAGATGGTTTTGATGAAGGTATTGCATTGGAGTTTGCATTTTTAGACAAAAAAGCCACACTGAAAGGGCTGGAGGTCGTAGCAACTGAAGAACGAATTGTAGAAGTTTCAGGGTTACTGGTTGACGGTGAACCTTACCCTATTTCTAAGGATGCTAGGTCAGCCAGGGCTATATTAATGATACATCCATTGACCATTGAAAAACAGGGTGCTAAAAGACTCTCTACCCAAGCCATGGAAGTAGGCAACCATACACATCATCAGGTATCTCACTTGTGAGGGTCGACTGTCAAACCTGCATTCGGTGCATTTCAAACTGTTGAGTCATATGAGGCAAGAAAGGAGGATGAATGTGCCCAATGTCCTGTACAACCTTCTCTCCATTATGGCAGTGAAAACTCAAAAAGGTAGGGACAAATTTGTATCCCACCATTGTCTCATTAAATTATTGGTTGTAAAATCTCTACATGATGCAACACCTAAGATGACCTAGGAGGATTTTGTAAAAGTTGATTAGTATAGACTTGAGCAGTTACAACCTAGGGTTTCACCTCAGACACGTAGGTCTAGTAGAAAATTGAGCATGGTTGAAGACACCCCTAATGCTTCAACCTCTGGTGCTGACCCTAGTGTGAATCCTCCTATTGAAGAAAAGACTATAGAAGTTAGTTCCTCTGATATTGAGCATGAAAAATAAAATTCTCCATCAACTTCTGATGATGATGATGTTCCACTTAAAACTGTAATAAGAACAAGGGCACAAAAGAGGAAGGCAAAAACAAGGAAAGGAAAAACATAGCCTGTGCAAAAAGAGGTGCCAAGTCCTAAGAAAAGAAAGGCTAGTACTATTAATCCTGTAGCCAAAGAAAAATGTAAGAGCCCTCTTAAGAAAGAAAAACTGGTTGTTGATATGCCTTCATAGAAAAATCCTGAGCTTGGTGGGACATCGTGTGAAAGCACTAAGGCTCCAATGGAGTAGGAAAATGTAGGAGAAGAAGATATATTTGATAAGGCAACAAAAATGACCCTGGTGGATCTTGCTGCCATTGCAGAAGAAGTTGATACTCAAGAACATGATGAAAGTCAGGAGTTCCTGCAGCAAGACCAAGACCAGGAGTTCCTGTAGCAAGATGAGGAAATAGATCAGGAGTTCCTGCAACAACTGCCAGAACAAGAAGAAGAGGCCCTACAACAAGAGGAAGAAAGAGGAATTGTACCTCTACAACTTGAATCAGTGGGTCATCCTGAATCTATGTAGATAGTTCTATTTGGGAAGCAACCATCTACAAAAATCCTGGTAGGAATCCATAACCCTCTTGATTTTTCAGTGCATACAACAATTTTGAATTTGTGGAAAGAAATAGGAAGAAGAGTGGAGGAATCAAAAAAGGAAAAGAAAATATTGGAAAAAGAAATCAAAGAGAGGGATGAGATTATTGAAGAGAAAAATGAGGAAATTGTCTTTCTGAAGGAAAGGGTGAGCGGTGTTGCAACCCTAGTGCCACAAATCTTGGAATGCAAAACCCCTCCAAGGGTTTATGCTTTGCACTTGAAGGATAAATATCTCTCCTTTAGAATGTCAAGAATTATCTCAGGTTTGAACCCCTCCATTGAAACTCCTGCCAAATTTTTCAATGCTTACAAAATTGCCTCCCCTGAGATGAAAAAATTATTATGTGAATTTTATTTGCACAATTTTTCTATCACAAAAGACCAAGATTGAAACCCATTGCTTTATGTGGGGGACATCCAATTGAAAGCATTCATGTCTTGGGTACAAAATGAGATAAGCTGGGGTGAACAATACAATGCTTATAAGAAGAGGGAATCCAATATTCCCTTGGCCATCAGGGCTGAATCAAAGAACCCCAAAGATATTTATACATACTAGAATAGAATATTTTTTAGGCTGATCTATGGTAATAGGATTATGGCTTGGATTGAGGCAGTTTACAGTGAGTATGAGGTGAAAACCACAACAAAAGAGGATACTATGAGGGGATATTTATCCCAGAGATGGAACCTATTAACTAATGAGCTGAAACAATCTGAACCACATTCTGTCCACAACTATGCTAGTGCAATAAAGAGAATTGAAAGATACTTCAAGTTTGGGAGAACCAAGGGGCGAGATTGGCTTCCCCTGACTTTTCAGCCGCCTACCCTTATGTGGCCTGTACCTAATTTCAAATTCTATAGGTATGACATTACAAAAGAACAACAAAGATGGAGGAGACTTGATAAGCTAGGAGGATTCTATTGGAATCTTGATTCACCCTCAACAAACATCGATGTTGGGCAGTTATTAATTGCTAACTTTAGAGCCTTAACCAAACAAAAGCATAACTCTTCCCTTGCTAGAGGACCAACAAAAAATTAGGTTGGGGGGAGTGATGAGTCTAGTTTTTGGTCTAGTTATGGGTAGAATCTATAGTCTATTTGCTGAAGTTTGTCAGACTTTGATATTGCATACTGACACTTTTATATAGTTTCTCTCAAAACAAAAGACATTTGGGATTAATTCCATTTCTGCTAGTTTAATGATATTTACCTATTATGTGGACTATCTATATTAATCTTGCATGTGATTGATGAATGTTCTTTAAGGTGGTTATAGCTATGCAATTATTATGTGTACTGACATTTCCATGTAGACATGATTGGAAATGCTAAGTTGAGAAACACAACTGCCATTTGGTCACGCAGAGGAAACACGCGAGGGTCAACTAAGGAGGACGATGAGAAATTCCCATGTCAGCTGCATGTAACCACCTTATGCCGATCTTTAATGATATTGAGAATATGTGGGCGCTATTGCAGTGGTTGAGTCCATGTTTAGGCATGCATGTTTGAAAGGATTCCCCTACATGTGTAACCACTCTTCCACTCTCTTTCCTGCTTTCCCTAAATGGTGCCCTCTTAGTTAGTGGGAGCTGACTACCTTGTTTAGTTGGTATAAATAAGGTTCAAATCCTCCTTCCTTGAGGATTTAATAGCCAAGTTATTGTACAAGCTGAGAATATTATCAATCATACTCTTTTGTATTTGCATTTTCTAATGAATGGAATAAGATTTTGAGTTGAGTATCTAAGCTTAATCTAAGTTTGCATTAGTTTAGAGGATACTCATCCAAGGGGGCCCACTTGGTGAGTAGTCTATTCCTTTAGTTTAGATAGATTATTATTAGTTTATGTTCAAGACTTAGTTAAGAATCTGGCATTGAATGTTCCTGCAACCACTAGAATTCCATTATGTGACTGTTCCTGTAGCCAAAGCGGGTAGAGTAGTTTCTTGTTTGTTGCTCAAATTTTCATTCCTGTTATGCATGTTTAGTTTAAGTTTGATTAAGTGATGTTCAAAATTTTCTTTATTTCCTTTCATGCAATTTACTTTCAGTATTAAGTCTCTCTTAGTTGTAGAATAAAGGTGACTACTTTGAAGTTCTTAGTGCACATACTATGCTGACCCATTTCAAGTTCACATCCCTAGGTTGACAATTTAAATGTACCTTCATGATGGTTAAGATGGCTATTTAGGTCGGATGTCCAATCTCTGAATCATGGTTGTAAAGGATTAGTTATTGAAATCATTGTAGGAGGCCGACACACATACTCCAACTTCACTTCATTCTCAACAATCTTCTCTCTTAGAAAATGATACTGGATTGAGATATGCTTTGTTCTTGAATGCATTACCAAATTCTTTGAAATTTTTATAGCACTTGTATTATCAGACAAGATAAAAATAGGTTCATCATATGATACTTTGATATTCTTCAATGTTTGATTCATCCACAACACTTGTGTGCAGTAATATGTTGCAATGTAATCTACCTGTATAGTAGATAATGACACTGAATCATGCTTCTCATTTAATCAAGAAACCAATCTATTTACAAGAAAGAAAGCAACTCCACTTGTAACATTTTTTGTCATGCACACAACCTAGATCCAATCTACATTTATATAAGAACTCAAGGAGAAATAAATACCCTTTGGATACCATAAATCATAGTCTAAAGTGACCTACAAATATCTGAATATCTTATTGACTCCTACCACATGTGATTCTCTAGGATCTTCTTGAAATCTAGCCACAAGGCAAACTGCATGCATGACGTCTTGTCCCATCTATCTAATTCACCAAAGAGATTGAATCCAATAATCAACTCCCTTTTCTTGATTTCCTCATCATTAGAAAATATGATGGTTCCCTCAATCGTAGTCTATAGAAAGTGAACACACACTGAACTTTACCTTCATGCTTCCTCTCATCACCATCCTGCTCATAAAGCCAATGTCCTCAAAACCCTAACATCCTAATCACATTTGTGATAAGGAGCACATTAACCATGAAATTTCCCACCTCTACCATGTCTTCAAGCTAAATGGCTATAGTTACAAATTCATTTATAAGATTTTTAAACTTGTCAAAAACCTTTCCAATGCTAAACCCAAACCTAAGGTTTATGAAAACTCCTCTTTTGCCATCCCCCCCCTATGTTGATTGCATCTCTAAAAAGATGTCTAAAATCCTTTGTAAAAATGTCCTTTGTTGTGCCTTCAAACCCTTCTTCACCACTAGACAATGCATCTCTTCTACCAAAGACCCTTTTCCATCCACCCTTCATTCAGGCATTTACATGGTTAATTGCTCTTGTGGGTTGCCATACCTTGGAGAGATGGTTCGCTCCATCATGAACAGGATCAAGGAACATAGTGTCGATATTAGGCATGACCGTATCTTGAAATCAGCCCTAGCTGAGGACTCCACCCACACCAAGCATCATATCTGCCTTGAGGATACCAAAGTTTTGGTGAAGGAAGATAATTTATTCAAGAGGAAATTCCTTGAGGCCATCCTTATTACATGCCACCCCACCAATCTCAATCGTGATGAAGGATGGCATCTTAGTCCATCCTATCAACCCTTATTAACTTCCTCCCAGAGGCATCCCCATCTCTCATGATCCATCTCTCTCCCCTCCTTCCTCCCTTCCCACTTTCTCTCTAACCTTGTTTCCTCTTGTATAGGAGTGAATTTTCACCCCTAACAAAAATTCCCCTTTCACCCCTTTACACTTCAGAAAACTAAACTCAGAGGCTTAATTCCACATAAGCTCACTCTTCACATCACACTTGGCACCCATTTTGTGTGTCAGTGGAGGTGTTTTTATCGGGGATGCCCGTGCGACGTGCAGATGTTTGCGCAACGCGTAGACATTCGTGTGACACACTTACATCCATGGAAGATTCCTATGGCTGGAGTCTACAGAGACTTTACACTTCCTATTAGAAGTTGAAGAGTAACACCTCCCTTCGACTGGACGACCCGAATATGGTTGTTTTCTTCCATTCCTTCTTCATATTCTTCATTCTATCATCCATTTGGATCTTCTTCACAAGTTTACACAATCTCTCCACACTTTGAGCATTCATTCCAAGCTTTGTAGCAACATTTCACACTCATAGTAGCAATATATCACTCCATCACTACGATAGAGCAAGCGTAGGATGAATCCATTGTAACAAAGGCTTGAGTGCCTCTCATATTTCTCCTCCACTAGCCTTGAGTGCTTTGGATGGAGGTGGTAAGCTCATCTCATCTTCTCTATTGTTTGGTTGAGTAAGCACATACTATTTTGTAGTGTTTTTGGTCTACTTTTCTTGTATTCTGTCTTTATCACTTTATTTCTACATTGTTGCAATCTTGGTTGTTCGTAGAGGTGGAAAAACCAAAATGGGGGTCTGACTGAGGCAAACCCTTATACAACCCCCCAACATTCTCCCTCTTTTCTATGTGTAGGTGGAGAGATCTTGGAGCAAGCTAGCGAAAGGATTGTTGGGTGGGATCATCTTTGTCACCCTTGCAGTAATCTACTTTCTTTATCAAGTTCGTCTTTACATTTCATATTTCATATTCTTATTTTACACCTTTAGAAGTTCTTAAACTAGGCTGTTAGTCCATCTTTTAGAGGTTAGACCTTGTCTCATGGTTTTTTGGCCGTACGAACGCCAGTGCACCTGAGAGACGTTAGCGCACCGTGTTGTCTACCTAGAACCACGCTTCTATCCTCGGACAAAGAGCTATCTGAGACACAAAGTTGACACTGGAAACCGACTCACCTAGTCTCCTTTCAACTCTCAGGTTTGTAGAGTGATCGAATGACCTTATAGTCCTCATTATTCTCATCCTGTCCATCCTAACACCCTTGCAAACTGAGGTAAGTTAGGGTAGCCATACTGATATCGACCTTTCATGACCTGGGGCCTTGCAGTGGTTGGTCCCCCTCTCTTACACCTCTCACCATGTGTTCTCCCATACCCTTCCTCTTTTCTTTCCCTCCCCCTCCTTGTATACTTCTTTTATGCTCTCCTTCCCCTCCTAGCCTCTCCTTCCTATCTTTGTTTCCCTCCCCCTTTCTTGCTTTCTCTTTTATTCCCTTGTCCTTTTCATACCTTCTTGTTATCTTTTTCCTCTTGGGATCTCATCCTCCCTTCTTGTCCTTCTTTCCTTCTCATTTTCAGGTTCCTTCATACCTTTTTGGTTGTTTTTGATCCGTTGTCATGCTTCTTTCTTCCTTTTTATCTCTCCCTCTTTACTTTCGTTGTTGCATTGTGACTCACACCCTCATTCTTATTTTAGACACTTTCTTCTTTTTTGTTGGTTATATTGATTGAGCTCCTTTATTTCTTTAATTGTTTTATCTACTTGTAAATTAATGGTTTAATTTTTTTTTAGATTTCAATATTTTGGTTTTAATTAATTAGCATTTAATGATTTAATTTTATAGATCTTGTTATCTTAGTTATAATTAATTAGAATTTATAACATTTCAACTAATCCTATTAAATAATGCAATCTATTTGAATTATTGATTTCATTCCTGATGTTATATAATTTATAACATTTATAACTTTAATTTTGTAGATGTTGTTATCTTAGTTATAATTAATTAGAATTTATAACATTTATAATAATTTAATTTATAACATTTCAATATCTTAGTTTTATTTAACATTTATAACATTAGTAATTAAATTATGCAATCTAATTAATAATAATTACATTAGAAGGAATGAAATCCTTCTATAATATTTAATAGATTGCTATAATATCTAAATATTTTGTTTTTATAATAATTTTTTTACTATCTATAATTAAATATGATTATTTAAACCTTTATCATTTATCATTTATCTTGTCACCTTATTTCAAATTTTCTTATGTTCATTTTATTTTTCTTGTTAGTTACAATTAGTTTTTTCATTTTTATCATTATGATATTGTTATATAATATTGAATTACTTTTTCTTCCTAGTTGTTTCTCATACCTTCTTCAAGCATCTCTCCATCCTTTTTTCGTTCCTTACCCCACCTCTTCCCAAACTCTTCTTAAGGTCATTTTTGCAATCTATTTTTGTCTTCCTCTTCCTGATAATGAATCACCGAGTGTGATTCAAAATGTTGATGCAAATAAATAAACACAATTGAATCCAAAATTTTCTTATCTAAATCTCATGGAATGTGGAAAAATCATTCCTACTACTACATGCATGATATCTGGTCTAGTGGTAGTTAGGTATAGCAGTCCACCAATCATAGATCTATACTTACTTTGATCTATCTGTAAGGGGGGAAAATAGCATAAGAAAAAGATTAATGAATCAAATCAGAATCAATTCAAATAAGATTAAATTCCAAAACCCATACTCATGAAATGTGAAATGTAAAGGAATGAATCCAAACAAATAAGAAACTAATAAATTTAAATGAATCCAAAACAAAACAAGTCTTACCATACCATATCAAATTTGTATTCGTATTGATGTTGGATTACTTTTGAATCAATACAAAACCTCAATTTTTTGTTTGTAAGAGATTCAAAGTGTGTTAATGGTGATCGAAGATGTGTGTAAAAGCTCTCAAGAATTCAAATGTCAATTCAGCATGACTTCATTGCATAAACTCTATAGATTCTTTGATCGTTTTTGAGAATGAAGAGGGTTGTTATATAGATTTCTTGTTTCGAGATGAACGATCAAGATTCCATAGTAAAATATCATGATCAATAGTTGAGAACCGCTGAGAGGAAATAGATTGGAATGATTAGTGGAATTAGATGTGAATGATTGGGGGGGATTGAAGAAATCAAGTTGAGTGGTTAGTGGGATTAAGGAATGGATTGAGTGGTTAGTGGGATTGAGGAATAGATTGAGTGGTTGGTGGGATTGAAGAATAGATGAGTTAGTCAACCGATTAGAGTGAGAAATTAGTGACAATGATTTTCTCAATCACAAAAGGGGTGAGGATAACTAATTAATTGAATAATTAATTAATATTTTGGAGATAAATGTGCAAGTCATGTTTGACTTTAACAAATAAAGTTGTATTTGTTTGTTGTCTATGTTGAATGATTTCAAATAATTATTTTAATTATTCAGGTTTAGAGAGGGATAAGTGATAACAATTTAATTGATTTAGATGAATAGGGAATATTAGTGACATACATAATTGATGTTTATTTAAATAATCAAGAAGAATAAAGTTAGACTAGGTGATGATATAGTGAATTAATTAAATAATTAAAAATTATTCAATTAATAGATAAAAATAGGGTTTAATGATGTGAGATGATGTGAAATATGATTAGATTAATGATAATGATACCAATAATGGAAAAATATCATTTAGGATGTGTGATATGCATTAGGTCATTTTTACATGTCTACATTTTGCCCCTCTTTGAGACAAAGTATTGGTTGCTTTGTTTGAAAGAATTTAGTGTTCAGATAAAGATTTGAAAATTTTATATGCCCCACTATGCCTCGACAGTTAATGAAAAGATAGTATGACATTGGGCTTCCCCGTTGAGAGATTGGTCAGAAAAAAAACTTTTATGGTTGAGCTCACGACAAGGTTCTATTGCAGTTCAGATGCGTAGAGGACAAAAATTTAGGCCAGAGGACCCTTGTTTATGGTTTTAGATGTTCTAGGGCACTCCTAATTTTAACCTAAGAGTTTCCAAGGTAAAAAATTAGGGTTTGGGAGGTAAAAATAGGAAATTACGGTTCAATTTTTCTCATTTGTACTCTTAGCATTTATTGAATTCTTGCCTTTGGAGATCCTACTTTTACGATTATTGAGTTGTAATGGCAAGGATTCTAGGTGCTCCACATTGTGCAGAGGCAGTTCATGATTTCAAGAGGCCAACTGGTGCATGCATCGCTATATGTACCACTTCCTTTCCTATTTTCATCTTTCCATGTTTGTGTTATTAATGCTAGAATTTTTTTAACAATAGTGGTAATTTTGTGTGTTTACCACTTTTGTCTTGATTTTACTGCTATTTTTCTTTTTGTTTTTACCACTTTCCTAAAAATTGAATGCTATCATTTTTCTTGAGCACTTCTATAAATTTGCTCAATATTGTTTACCCCTTTAGTAAAAACTGTTTGCTATTATTTTTCTGTTTGTAAAGTGATTGCTTTTGTAAAACTTGTTTGTTATCGTGTTTCTTGTGCACTTTTTCCAATTTATCCACTATCATTTAAAATGCTCGTTATTGTCAAAAATAGAGCTTCTATTGAAACAGAGCTACTATCGTTTAAAACTATTGTCAAAAATAGAGTCGCTATTGTGTAAAATACTCACTATTATCCAAAAAAGGCTTGCTATTGTCAAAATTGCATGATTTGGATAGTTTATTTGTATGATTAGGTTCATAATTTGATTTTCTAGCAAGTTCTTGATGTTGTGGGTTGAATGTTTGCAGGCAGTTCTCAAATTGTTGTATTCTAGGGAGCGACGGTTGCAACAACTATTCAAATTTCTCACTAGTTTCTTTGAGGTGGAGAGAGACTTCTTGGACACTGTGGGATTGTGTTACATATGTTACATGCCCAATATACAATGGCATAGGGTGATGATGATCACACTTGTAGAGGGATGACATTTAGAGTCATCATCCTTCCACCTACCAATTGATGAGGCGACCATTACATTAGAGGATTCTTTGTATCCCCATTCACGATGACCTTGTTATGTACGATGTTCAACAAGGTACCCTCACCATGTAATGAGTACTTGGAATTCATCGACTACAGGTGGTGGACGCAAAGATAGACTTGTTTCCATTTGTTGACAATGTTGATTTGATATCTGTGGTTTTTGGTTGGCTTGATAATGGGGCTTGAGGTGCTTGATTGCAGAGGTAGGCATTTTCTTGTTGGCTGAGACATCTGCATCAAGAAGATGATGAAGCACAATATAAGATATGCATGGGGCCCATGTCTTTCGGCACACTCGTACAAGGACATGCATAAGGTTTCTTATCATAGTGATATGGATATTTATGCAAGGATGACACTTCTACATGTATGGGCCTGGGAGCATATCCTAGTGACAAGACTAGATGGTGTTTTGGATCAAGATCCAAAGGATCCATACTCTTATCATTATTCATATTTCATGCATTACACCTGGCTTGATGGGTTACCTTACTAGTGAGGCATTTTTGATGATATGCATGTGTTCGTTTGGAGGGCCTAGCTAGGTTATGAGGCCTGACACGATGATATGGAGCAGTTACCATATTTTCGACAGACGTGATGGATTATAGGATATGTGGATTCCCTTTTGGAGTGTTATTTGATTGATTAGGTTCTCCATCAGTTTGGAGAGTGCCAGACATGGTTTGAGGATGATTATCATGCATGGTTCAGGTGGACAAATTGAGAGGTCAAGGTGTGGGGGCCACAAGCCTCTTCTACTAATGTTGTTGCAGAGTTTCAATGACTTTTCCCATTTGGATGGGGCTAGGCAGTAGGTTTAACAAATCCTGGAACTACGTGGGATTATCATCAGTGGTGGGCCTACTGTATCCCATTACATTTTATAGATCCTAGTAGCGTTGGGCCAATCATGGGATAGGTCCAGAGGGTGGCCGACATTACAAGGAGGGGAGGGGACTGTTAGAGGTTGCATATCACTATTGAACAACTAGATAAAGTAGGGCATGATGGGTAGCAGGGTGATCAAAAACATCAGGATCACCCTCATCAGGAATAGCATGCACTACAGGGTCCTCCTCCACAGATAGATGCAACAACAGTGTAGATATCCCAGTTGACCATAGACAGGGATACTCGAGTTATTGAGAGGGATGTAAAGATTGTGCAGAGGTAGGCTACTGAGGGTTAGGTTATTGTTCTTACTGTAGAGGGATGGTTTTCAACAAGAGAGAGATTCCTTGAGGTAGGATCTGGTCATAGAGAGGCAACAAAGATTAGTTGTAGAGATTTCACTAGCCTCCTCTATTCCCCTTGCTCAATATCAGGCTGAGCAAGATCAACTTTTGCAATGGTGCATATATTATCAGATGCTATATG
The DNA here is from genome assembly GCA_007115665.2 of Sequoiadendron giganteum. Taxonomy (NCBI): domain Eukaryota; kingdom Viridiplantae; phylum Streptophyta; class Pinopsida; order Cupressales; family Cupressaceae; genus Sequoiadendron; species Sequoiadendron giganteum. The sequence goes on from CM021101.1 coordinate 871,678,991, forward strand.
AGGCCTTTGTTCTAAGGGCTCAGAGACACCTTCATTTAGGAGAGCCAAGCACAGTGATAGGGGTAGAGTCAAGGGGACAATCATTGAGACAACCTCATTAGTCCCCAGTTATTCTGCAACCATCTCCTCACCAGAGCCAACAATATCATAGATATATTATGATGCAATATGTTGCTATTAGTTGGAAGTGTTAGTATGATTTAGAGATGGATAGAAAATTGATGTTGTTAGTCTTTGATGAGTTTTATTTTGTTTTCATAAATACTTCATATTTTTAGCAATCCTTATTGATGTAGAAAGTAGACATGATGCATTAGGGTATTAATCATCGAGGTGACTTTGTATCCATTGCATGGACTTTGACTCCACAAATAAAGAGTATTCTTGCTTATACCAGACATACGAAAACCTTGTTAGAGTGTATGGGTGAGAAGTTTCAAAACATTTCAGACCAGTTACATAGAGAGGTATGGAGTACTCAACATGCAACAACTACATGAATTGCCTTAAAACGACTTTCACACATAGAACAAAGCAAGTATTCGACATGGTAGTATCACAAAAAAATCTAACAAACAAAAATCAATGATTAATATCTCCATTCCTTCCTCTCTAAATCCTTATGGATATCCTCAAGAGATCCTGGGAATGTGATATTTAAGATAAATAAAAAAGAAAAGATAAAACAATGTTGTTGCATCACTTTTCCATAGCTGTTTGATGTTTCAGAATGTTATCCATTAGTGATGTCTATTGTAGGAACATTTTATCCATTAAGACATACATTAGGATGTTGATGATGAATAATCGATAGGTAGGTAGTTGAACACTTAGGCATTGTTTTAGTATGGTGACGATCAATCCGTTTCAATCTTTACTTTGGAAGTTTTGATTTTGATGTTTTTTTTGTTTGTCGATTTCTTTATCAAAGGTTGAAGGTGATGCTTTTTTATTATGAATGGAAAGTTTATTACAAATAGGTGACAATAGAGATAGGACTTTTGAGGTTTTTCTAAATGTTCTTGATGTTGTTTTTATTGTTTTTGGGAGATTTAGAGACAATTAGGGGGCCTACAAGGATTGACCTAGTGCCTTGGGGGCTAATAAAAGATTAGTCTTGCCTATGTGACTAACGCAGAGACATCGTAGCTCAACTATATTGAGTAACACTGTTTTTAGAGTTTTCTGACCTTTTATGAATGTTTTGGATTTTGAGATTTTATTTGGATATTTTGTCTGTGTTGGGGGACTACCCTAGGGCCTCGGGGGCTCATCAATGATGGCCTTGCCTATTTCATACACACAAAGGCTCGTAGTTCACTTATTTGTGACTCAATTATAGCTCATCCAGAGATGACCTACGATGTTTTTGACTTTATTTTTGATTTTGTTTATTTTCTGGATATTTTTTGTTTTGATAGTTTTTTATAGTGATGGGATGTATAAGGATCCAATCCACTACCAATTTTAAGAATTTGTCCCTAGTTTAGGACAAGATTATGTTCATTGTGGTAGATGGATGAAGACCATGTAGTAGGGTTTAATACTTGATTAGTTATTGAGCCATGGTTAGATACACACTTTATTATGGGATGCATGGGGTGGATGCTTTAGATAGTGTTGATAGATAGAGATGCAAGTTTTATTCAAATGTAGTGCATGTTTACCAGGTTTTCACTATGGTACCTATCTTAGAAGCACCATAAAGTGTTTTTCAGTTAAAGGACGTTTTATTTCTCTTTACTATTTTTCTTGATTTAAAAAAAAAAAAAAAATTTAGCTTTTTTTCTTGGGATATTTTGATGCGCTCAAGTATAAAATATTTTAAAATGGTTGCTATTCAGCAGTTTGGATAAAGGTTCTCCTTTAGGAGTAGCCAATTGATAAGCTCTAGAGCCATAACTTGTTGTTATGATGAAAGGAACTAACCAGTTTGGTTCAAACTTCCCCTTCCCATCCTGATTTAGTTGGATGTTTTGATTTTCTTTCAGTACTAAGTCACCAACTTGAAAGATTTTGTTCTTGATCTTATTGTTATAGCTTTGCTTAAGTGGATTATGATAAACTTGGAGATAGTTTAACACACTCAAACATCTTTCATCTAGAAGCTCTAGTTCATTAAGTTTAGACACATAATATTCCTCATTACTGACCATGCCTTTCAGGGATACTCACAGTGACAAGATTTCAACTTCAATAGGTAGGATCGCTTCAGTTTCGTAGACCAAGAAAAAAGGTGTGTGGTTTGGTAAGCCCATAAGGCTAGGTTTAGTTGCAAATTCCAATCATGGCTGGAATCATTAATAGTCTTTTTTAATATTTTTAGAATGGTTTTATTAGATGCTTCAACCTGACCATTTCCTTGGGGATAGTATGGCATTGAGAATTGGTGTTGGATAGAAAACTTTGAACAAAGCTCACAAAAATCTTGGTTCTTGAATGGGGTTTTTTTGTCTGTTATGATAGTTTGAGGAATTCCATATCGATAGATCAAATAATTCAAGATGAACTTGGATATTTGCTTCCCTTTGATGTAAGTTAATGGAATGGCTTCTATCCAATTTGTGAATTATTCAGTTGTAGTGATAATGAACATGTGCCCATTGGATGAAGTAAGAGATATCTTACCTATCAAGTCTAGTCCCCGTTGTGAGAAAGGCTATGGTGTTTTTATAGGTTGTAGCTCCTGTGTTGGTGCATGAACAAGATCACAATGTTGTTGACATTGGTGACATTTCCTTGAGTAATGAATGGATTCCTACTTCATTGAGGAACAATAAGAAGCTCTTGTGTTGGTACGTGAACAAGATCATTGTCTTGTTGACATTGGTGACATTTCCTTGAGTAATGAATGGATTCCTACTCCATTGAGGGCTAGTAATACCCTGTTCTCAACAAATTGTATACTAGATTAGGTCCACTAGCGTGAGACCCACACATAACTTTGTGCACTTCTTATAAAGAGGTTTGTGCTTCATCCACATTGATACATCAAATTAATGTACCATCTAGACTTCATCTATATAGAGTATCTCCTAAGATGGTGAATCAGGATGTTCTGCAGACAAAGGTTTTCTTTTCGTTTGTCATCAAGTTAGGGGGTATGATACCATGTTGAATATAGGAAAAATAATGTAAGAGGTAATTAAATAAGATTATTGAATTGAAAATAAATTTAATTAGCTCACACAATCCACTAGAAAACATTCTACACAAGCAAACAATTTCTTGCAAAAAATATTGCAACTTTGGTTTGTAATTTGCAATCAACAATCTCAAATTTAAATAAAATTTGCACATTGAATTAAATTAGTCCAAAAAGGAAAATGGGGCTGCAACAAGCCCTTAAAATACTTCTAGAAATCACTACAAAATGGTTTGCAACAACAATCTAAAACTTTGCAATAAAAATGTTTCTCCAACACCTGCAACAACAATCTCTCAATACAACCTCAACAACTTAAATCTACAACTACTATAATGTTCTTAGCTCTGCAACAAGCCTCCAATCTGAAACAAAACCATTAAAACCCCTTCTTGGAGGTATACCATGCCTCCTTATGTCTTCCTCTTCAATCTGGAGAAAGAGAGCTAAAAAATAAATTGATTTATCCTTTTATTCAATCGATCTTTCCTCATGAAATGAAATTTGAGTGCATTTAGAGGAATTTCATCACATTCCGAAACCCACTCCCAAAAATCAACACATACCTCCAAAATATCTCCAATTAGATTAAATTTTATTAATAAAATAAAATAAAATATGCCTTTCAAACTCCAAGACATGCTATGAGTGGATGACAATGCTTTTAATTCATTCTTGCTTTCTTGAATAAAGCAAAAATCTGATTTTTCCAAACTAGACGCCCACTTCAAAAATCCCTATTTTTTAGGAGTTATGGAATTTAAAATTGGGAGTTACAAGTCAATTTGGAGGTCTCCAAGAAACCCACACACTCTCTTTCTTTTTTCAATATTTTTCATTTAAAACATATTCTCCATTATCCTGTTTTGACCCAAATTTACTCCAAATTTCAAATTTGAATTTACAATGTGCCATTACATCAAAATGCACAAACAAAATATTAATTTTATGAGACAAAATATGAAATTAAAAGCACACCAAAAATTGAAATTAAAATCAAACCTCTTTTGTTGAAACAAGATAGCCACCATGCCATGGATGCTCCTGCATCAGACACCCACGGTAGAAATTTTTTGTGAGCTTGGTATCACAAAATGGATTTGAATGGTAGAACCATCCTTTTAGGTTGTAAAATACCCTCAAGAAACTCCATTACTGAAATTGGTACCTCTAATGAGTTCTTCTTTCTTTTCTTCCAACATCTAGTTGGAACAAGCTTCCTTCTTTGACAACTCTACTTTACACTGAACCTCCTGAATGTGGAATCAATTCCACCATAAAACAAACAAATCCTCCAAGTGTAACTCACATTCTCCTCTAATATTATAGGATTCAACCAACCATATTCCGTCCACCTCCACCAAAATGCATCTACACTAAACTCTGCAACACCACACAAATCCTTCTCTACATACCAATCATCACTAGAAAATTCTTCTTGAACTATCTCATTTGAATTCACTAAATTATCCAACCAAACATGAAAATAATTAATAAGATTTTTTTTTACCTTATCATTAATTTCTGCAACATCACTCTCAAGCTCATCAAATCTCACATTAAAATATGATTTTACCTCATTACCTTCTATTGCAACTTTTTCTCTACTTGCAATAATGCATTCCACTCTGCCTCTACTTCTGCAATCTTCATCAATAAATCATCTCTCTTTTTTTCTTATATGTCCTCCAAAGGAATCTTTTCTACTGTAACTTCATTATACTCACATCCATTTTTATAATAATATTAAAAAAGATTAAAATTTTCATCAATTACTTTCATTATTGTAATTCTTTCTTCTTTGCCACTCATCATATCAGTCAAATACAAATTAGATTTGCTTCTAACCTCATCAAAATTTTAATTTCTCTTTTCCTTACTACTGAAACATAATTTTCAGCTTCCTCATATCCATCCATCCCATTCATGACATTGACATACAAATGAGAATCATCAATGAACTCACAAAATGCAAGTTTTACTTTTTCTTTAACTGTTGCAATTTGGTTTTCCCTTTCTTCAATGTCCTCCATTTCGCTAAAATATTTTGTTGCTTCTGCAACCTCTTTAATATTTTATGCACTTTTCTCTTCCTTCTCATCCTGTACTACAATCTCTCCATCTTTCTTCATATTATTCTCAAAGCACACTTATGCAATATTTTCTCCATCGCACACACTTCTATGAAAAAATTGTTACCTTTCTTCTTTGAAATTTCATCCACTTTCCACACACTCTCAAACTTAAAACTCTCAAGTATAGACTATCTCACATTCGATGATCTATCTACACACATTTCACCTCCAGATCCTGGTGCAAACTGCCTTACATTCAACGCTTTTCCTGCACACTGAAGAACTCTTGCTCTGAAACCACTAATGTAAGAGGTAATTAAATAATATTATTCAATTGAAAATAAATTTAATTAACTCACACAATCCACTGGAAAAATTTCTACACATGCAAATAATTTCTTGCAACAAATATTGTAACTCTGGTTTGCAACTTGCAACCAACAATCTCAAATTTAAATAAACTCTGCACATTGAATTACAATAGTTCAAAAAGGAAAATGGGGCTGAAAAAATCCCTTACAAGACTTCTGGAAATCACTAAAAAGGGTTTCCAATAGCAATCTAAAACTTTGCAACAAAAGGTTTCTCTAGCACCTGCAACAACAATCTCTCAATACAACCTCAACAACTTAATCTACAACTACTGGTGATGTTCTTGGCTCTGCAACAAGCCTCCAATATGAAAAAGTATCATTAAAACCCCTCCCTAGAGGTATACCATGCCTCCCTATGTCTTCCTCTTCAATCTAGAGAAAGAGAGCTCAAAAATGAGTTGATTTTTCCTTTTATTCAATCCATCTTTCCTCATGAAGTGAAATTTGAGTGCATTTGGAGAAATTTCATCACATTCCAAAACCCACTCCCAAAAATCAACACCTACCTCCAAAATCTCTCCAATTAGATTAAATTTTATTAATAAAATAGAATAAAATATGCTTTTCAAACTCTAAGACATGCTATGAGTGGATGACAATGCTTTTAATTCATTCTTGCTTTCTTGAATAAAGCAAAAATCTAATTTTTCCAAACTAGACGCCCACTTCCAAAATACCTATTTTTTAGGAGTTATGGAATTTAAAATTGGGAGTTACAATTCAATTTGGAGGTCTCCAAGAAACCCACACCCTCTCTCTCTTTTTCAAGATTTTTCATTTAAAACATATTCTCCATTATGCCACCTTATCCAGTTTTGACCCAAATTTACTCCAAATTTGAAATTCAAATTTACAATGTGGCATAACATCAAAATGCACAACAAAATATGATTTTTATGAGAAACTATGAAATTCAAAGCACACCAAAAAATGAAATTAAAATCAAGCTCCTTTGTTGACATAGGATAGCCACCATGCCATGGATGCTAGATTGCATCACAAATGTATCTTGGTACCAAGGTGAGTTAAGACCAACAACACCACAAACAAGTTTTGATTCTGGGATATCAAATCTCGGTATATGTACTTACTCCATGAGGAATTCATATTTGGGAATGTTTTGGGGAATTTCGAGGAGTGAACCTATTGTTTCCATAACATCATTTGCTCTATTGTTGATTCAGGGAACTTGTTCAATGGTGATGATGAAAAAGTACTATTTGAAACTGTCCACCATTCTTTTGTATGACATTAGCTTATCATCCTTTGTTTGGTACTTGTAGACACTGAAAAATGTTCTAAGTCTGTAAGCATCATTTTTCTTGGTCTTCGTCTTCTGATAATTAAATGATTTTAATTATTTAATTATTCCTAACCACATTCCTTTGTTAATTAAATAATTTTTAAGTATTTAATTAATTCATTTCTTAACCTTTTTTTCTATCCTGATCAATTAAATAAATTAATTGCGTCGCTAATATCCCCCTTTCTTCAATAATTAAATAAATTACTATTTATTTAATTATTTGCTTTCCATCTTTCGTCTATGATTATTATTAATTATTTATTTAACTATTCACTCCCCCTTTTTAATTCTTCCATTGTTAAATAATTGTCAAAATTATTTAATTGTCCTCCATGTGTCTCTTATATTTAATGCCCCTTTTCATATTTCCTCTCATTTAATTAAAATAATTATTCAAATTGTTTTAATTAAATGCCCATTTCCTTTTTTCTCAAGTAAATAATTCAAATGAATTATTCATCCTCCACTTGTCCAGAGATTCCTTTCTCATGAATTGATGGTTTCCAATTTTTAATTCATCCACCATCCTCCACTTTCTCATTAATCCTAGCCTTCAACATCATAGTCGTCCCTAGCCCACCAATTTTTGGTGCATGAATCCTTATCTGTTGATCTTGACACCTTTTTAGAAGATTGATCTCATCTGTCTATTCGAATGATGGTCTATAAAATAATCCTTTCTCCTCCATTTTTTTCCTGAACAACCACTTATCTCCAAATTTCATGCTTTATTGTTTGCAGGTATTTTCACAAATTCTACTACAAATCTGAGGGCAAACTTGCAAAGGAAACTTGAGGAGAGACAAGAAAATTTATTCAACTTCAATATGGGGAGTGCTTTGCTTGAATGTTTCCATTTTATTCCTCATTTTTTATTGTTTTCTCTTGTTTAGATTGGGGTTTTAACTTAGATTTGTGTTGTAGCTATCACTTAGTCTTTGCTAACCTAGTTTTTCCCCATCTTACATTGGTGAACCTGATGTGAAAAGAAGTTCTTGTAGGATTCGTAAGGATTTTTTTTTTTTTTTAACAGATTTTCTATATGAAATGGTGCAACTGAGACGCGCAACAACACAACTATTGAGAGATGGTGCATTTGCTAAGAGAAATGACACAACTGCTGGGCGAGAAACTGAATTCGAAAGAATGATGCATCTGCTAAAAAAAATGACGCATCAGTGGACGGGTGATTGGAATTTGAAATTAGGATGCAAGTGCATTGGTGCGACACATTACCGTGACACATTTGCAGACCTGAACGACGCAATTGCCTGTTGGTATCAAATTTCTGTTTTCTCTTTGCTTTCGGTTTTTCCTTTTAGGGTTTTTGTTAGATTAGGGTTTTTTGTGTTCTAACAATCTATTTTTAGTGTGTGGCTTTGGAATCTTGGGGATCTCTAATTTTTTTTTCTTTAGAAACAAACAAAAAAATCAAGCTCTTAATTAGTTTAGATTTAAACACATTTTGTTTTGTGTTTTTTCCACAACTTGCATCAAATTCATAAGGGTAAAACGAACTTGCATATTTCACTCATAAGGATTTAAAAAGAATAAAAAATTGCATATTACACTCATGGTATTAAAAAAAACATGCATTACACATCATGGGCATAAAATGAATCCAAGTGGCTTCAAAACATGAGCAAGGGATTTAAAATTTATAAGTGTTTTTCGTGTTTGGTGGTTTGCAATTTTTTATAGAGTGCGTAAGCTCTCCTCTCAGGCCATTTGGAAATCTCAAGGATCAAAAGCATTTTTGTGGCATTTGTACAATCACACCCCACATTTGGATTTTGGCACTGAGTATGCTCTCTCCTCGCGTTTCGTGCGATCTAGGAGATAAAAAATAGTGTACTTCCTCGCTTTTGTTTACCTTTGTTTTAAAGGGCCTACCACCCCACTTCAAAAGGTGGGAACAAACTAAGTGGTAATAAGCTAAAGCCAAGCTCTTTCGAATTGCTATATAAAAAAAGTGCTTCTTGACGAAAGTCATCTAGCAACAGGTGCGGATGTATCATACTGACAAGTGCCATCCTCAGTAGCCCCGTGAGCTACGTAAAAATCCTTTCTTAGGAAAGGAATAGGAGGCCTCTTGACTGGCCATAATCTTGATCTAATCTTTCCATGTGTATGGCCACCTTGAATGAATGCCCTTACTAGAAACCAATTTGTGTTAGTGGCCAAAAACCTTTTTATACACTCGTTGATCGTAGGAGGTCAAACCTTTGAAGCTGACCCACATATTCACTAAGCATGTGTAGAGACAAGAATTCCTATTTTGGGGAATGAGACTTGGTGAGCCTGAGAAGTGAGTGTCATGGAGGGGAGCGAGTGCCACTAAGTCTCTAGCTTTTCACCTTGTTTAAGTGGTTGGAGAAATCCTAGTGGGGATATCAGCTAGTGGTTTCCTTGCCAGCCATAATTAAGAGTTGTGCTTTTTGTCTATGTGTGATTTCATCTTGAAATCAAACTTTTACAACCAAAAATAGACCAAAACAAGTGCTTGAGACTATTTTCTGTGTTTTCCAAGCAAAATTTCATTAAAACCAATAAAAAACCTACACGAAAACCACGTCAAAACCTTCAAAATTGTAAAACTAGCATTTTGGAACTGCAATTGATAAAAACTGAACCACAACTAAATTTTTTACACCACAACTACTCTTTGAAAGACCAAAATTTCTATATTGAACCACATTTGTATAAAACAAAGCCACGATTGTTATTTTGAACCACAACTACATTATGGGAATCCGCAACCTGAAATGACGCATTTGCAGAAAACAGAGCCGTAATTGCCTGATAACGAGAAACTCTCAAAATCCCTATCTAAAATCTGATAAATTCATTTTATAGTGACCTTGATTGCTGAACTAGAGACTTGTAGGCCTTTACCAATCCATCCCAACATTTCCATTATAATTACATCATATTTTAGGTTGCATCCTTACCTTGCAATAATCAATCCTAGACCTTAGGTTGCATCTCCCTTTCAAATTTTTGACATAGGAGGACCATTAAGCTTTTGGATAGTCCTTGGTTGCTTATCTAATTTGTCATTGAACTTCATCCTTCATTTTATCAACCTTTCTCATTATCACCTTTGTCAAATTTGAGTCTCAAGCTTGTGTCCTAGCCTTGACTCTACATTGTCAAAATTATCCTCTTGATTATCATAAAGGTCAATGACATTTGGGTTTTTTATCTTGGACCTACATTAGCTTGGTTTCCACCCTTTGTATCAAATTATATAATTCATATCCTAGTATTACCATAGTGTCATATCATACCCCTTTGACCATAGCCTTAGTTATCACCTTATCAATCCTTAGCCTTTATTCCAAAAACACAAAAACATAGCTTTATTTCATCTTAGCCTTACTTGCACCATTACCTTTGATCATTAATTTAGCATCATTTAGTCACATTATCATTATACTTGGTTGTTATTTAGTCAACCTTTTATAGCTTTAACATCCATTAGTTTCGTATCCTTGCATATTCATCTTGCATCCTTATATTCAAAAATCCAAAAACATAGTTTAGCTTCACCTTACATTATCCTTCAACTTGCAAGTCTCACATGGTTGAAACAAGGTCACAAACCAAAAGGAAGGACATGGATTTCTCAAGTGATCCCTTTTATGACACCACCCTTGGAATAAATTCAAATCAATCTACACCTCAAAGGGATACATCACAAAGAGACCAAACCAATACATTTGACAACCTAAACCTAGATGAATTCAACAAGAAAATGACTCCAAAAGAAATTGAAAGAGCTTACCAAGATCCAAGGGTTTTAATCATGGTTGATCAACTTGTTGGTGCTAACCCTAATAGATTCTTCTATGCACTAGCTAAACAGGGTGTCAAACTCCCTCAAGGATTTTATGTATCAACTATTGTAGAAGAAGATACCGAAAATCTATTTGCATTAGGGATGCCTTCCTCACAAAATGTCAACTATACCACTTGGTACAATTACACACTTGACCACCACTACCACACACATCCCTAGAATCCATACATTTGGAAACTAGTTGACCCATACTACTACACAAGGACAAATTTTCACATTTGGAAGTTCATCAAATTCCATGGGAAAAACCTTTACAAATCCCCTTTTTCAAAACACAAATCAAGGTCCTATATCACAAGGTCCCACATATTTTCTCCAAAATACAAAGCAAGGTCCTATACCTACACTTCAAAGCACAAACCAAGGTCCTTCTTTCCAATTTCAAATCACACCCTCATCAAGTCAACATCAACCAAATAAATCTAGAAAGGTTTATATTGTCCTATGAAGGATCTCAAATTAAAAAACCAATCAAGGGCCCACTCCTACATTGCAAGGACCCACATTCTCAAACATTAACCAAGAACCTACTCCATCATTTCAAGTACCTACCCCATCACTTCAAAAATTTAATCAGGGGCCTACACCATCATTCCACAATGCAAATCAAGGACCCCACCACCTTTCCAAAATACAATTCAAGGACCAAATTTTCAAATCCAAGGAATAATTCAAGGGCCTAATACAAACATGACCTTTGGGACAAACTTAAATGCCAATTTCATGCCAAACCAAAAAAACACACACCAATATGGTAACCAAGGTCCCACACCTCAAAATACCAATTCCAATCCAAGTGTGACATGTGATCTCAACACTAATACTATGAGACCAAATCAAACCAATACAACACCATCTCTTGTAGATACTTTGATGCAAAAAATCCAGGCCCTTCAACAACAAATGACAAATATACAATTAGGGACCAATAAGAAGACCTATTCAATGGAGGAATTGTGGCCCTTTCCATTTGACATAAATCTATACGTGCCACCCTTTCCTTGTCATTTCACGACACCACATTTGCTTAAGTATAAGGAGATAGGGGTTCTAATAGAAAATATTCAAGAATTTAACACGTCATGTATGGATGTATCATATGATCCTACCTATATGATGAAACTATTCCTGTGAAGCCTCACAAGTCCAATCCTAGATTGGTTTGCACATCTCCCTCCAGGGATTTGAACATGGGGTGAACTAGATGAAAAATTCATTAATCATTTTACATTAAACACTAAAAATGATGTCACCCTTGCAACATTAAGCACAACCAAACAAGAAGAAGGGGAATCACTCACCTCATTTTACCAGAGATGGCGAGGTTTGGTTAGCAAGTTCCCTTGTCACATTCCTGAGAAATAATTGGTCACCATGTTTGTTGAAAACCTTGACAAAGAAAAGATGAGTAGTCTACAAATCCAATGTTGCACAAATTTTGATGAAATCTTGGAGAAATGTGTCCTTATTGAAATAGGTCTTGTCACAAAAGGACTAGTCAAAATAAACAAATAAACTCCAAATCCTAATAATTCCAAAAGAAAATACTAGTCTCGAAACAAAAAAGTCACAAATGATGGAGTTGTTGATGCCAAAATGATAACCAAAGGTCTAACCATTCATCTCAAAGGTCCTTCATAAAATACATCAAATACATCATACACCCAAACACAAGGTCAAAATCAAACATTGAATGTGATCCAAAACAATAAAAAATATAGAGATCCTCTCCACACCAAGAGAAAATACACCCCCTTGGGTGAACCAATTGAATCAGTCTTCAAAACAAATTTGCAATGTAATGCAATCACACTACTAGACATCAAAAATTATGAACCATCATTAATCAAACCCGATTGGTGGAAAGAAGATAAATACTATGAATATCGTAGCGGAAAAGAACACAAAATAGCTAGATGTTGGACACTCAAGAACATCATTCCAGACCTTATTGAAAATGGAACCATTTCAATAGGATATTCGCAAGGAAAAACCAATGCTGATCATACCATATTCAAAACTCTCTTGCAAGATCATGACAAAGGAAAAGCCTCCACTTCATGGAATGATAATAAGTTAACTATGCGGCCGTCAAACATGATTACAACACTATTATCCTTGACATTAGAGACTTTGATGATCGCATTTCCACCATTAACATAAACAAGCTGAGTTCATAATATGTTGTTATGACATGTAGAGCCAAAATAACTCTTCCAGGACCTCCTTCCGATCAGCAAAAAAAATCCAATATAACCTCCTAGATCAGCTAGGGAAGACTCCCACACAAATTTCCATTTTGGAATTCCTTCACATATCACCATAGCACAAAGCTATCCTTGATAAATCATTGCAAGAAGAATCTGTACCTACTAACCTAGATGTCAATGAATTTCAAGCCATGATTGGATACCTAGCTATGCCACACCATGTCACCTTCTTTGAGCAAGACTTTTCTACACAAAAGTTTGATCACAATGATCCCCTACACCTAGAAGTTTGTGTTAATAAACACAAGACCAGATGAGTCCTAGTAGATGGTGGAGAAAGTCTAAACATTTTATCACTAAAATTGGTGAAAGCATTGGGATAATTTGAGAATTGTATAGACAAAACCAAGAAAATTGTGATCAAAGCTTATGATGATGTTGAGTGTTCATCCGAAGGTGTAATTTCACTTCTTATAAGAGTTGGACCAACAATACAGAGCATAATATTTCATGTCTTGGATCTATATTTGCACTACAATCTTCTCCTTCATTGCCCATGGATCCATTCCATGAGGGCTATTCCATCAACCTACCACCAATGCGTCAAGTTTTCGTATAATGGCACTGAAATTAATATTCCTGGCGACCCTGATTCTTTTCAGTATTGCTCAAACCTAAAAGGAACTATTGAACATCAAGTGCCCATCAATCAAGAGGCCTCATCATCCAATTCATCTATCACTCCATCTCATTACATTGACCCATCTACCCTTGTTAAATCATCCACTCCATTCACCACACCTTCCATGCTTAAAATCCAGATTCAAGACAAAGGATGTAGAGAATATAATAAGAAGAGTCTCTTTTTCATTGGAAAGCTACCTAAATCACTGAAGTCTTATGGAAAATTGCATCCCATGTAGCCCAAGGTCATCATTCATAATCCCCCTACCACCTTCACTAAATGGGGGGAACTAGCCAAAGAATCTTTGGATGATCACATTCTCACATGGTTGTACAAAGAAGAGGAGGATATTGAATCTAAGAAATTGCCAGTTGAACAATATCTAAAAGGGTTCCAAATAATGAAATGAAAAGGATAAAATGGAAATAGTGGCCTTGGCCTAAAAAAACAAGGAATGTTGGAACCCTTACAACCTCCTAAATTGATAAAGCACCAAGGGTTTGGGTTCATACCAGTAAAAGTGACTATCTAGGGTATTGGGTTATCTTCGAGTGAGATCGTTAATGCTTCACATGAGATTGAGACATTCAAGGACTCTTGGGACTTTGATGCCAATTAAAATGAATATCAATGGGATTCCATATCCTATACTACCTTCATGGACCTTGATAAACTATTTAGAATACTTGATGAGTCTCCCATTAAAGAACAATTCAGTCAAATTCTTACAATTGGTTCCCCATCAAGTCCACCAAGTCCCCGTCCAAAAGTACCTTTGAAAAGAGACAAGTGGATCAAACACTTTTGGGAAAGCATTGATTATACCTATTGGGAACCTGATGACTCTACCTCTATCTTTACCCTATTAGCCTACACCATGACCCTTGACAATATAGATGATGGCTTACCCGTTGTTTGCCCACAACTCATAGATTGGGATCAACAAGAACCACTAGGTTTGGACACTTTTGAGAATGATGAAGCAATCATTGAGTTCATGGGACTTCATGAAGGAATACCAAGTGGGTATCATAAGGTTAGATTTTACATAGAAATCAATTATGTAGCATACTTTGGTGAGGCTGTATTGTCCTCCAGTCACAAAAATGAAAATGAAAAAAGTAAAAGTAAAAATAATAGGTCTTTAGGTAAAAACTGAAAGGCGCTTGTTGACCATGAAAAAGTAAAAATAAAGGATGTATCCAAAGGTGAAAACCTCTCTGAGGCACTCGAGGATGGAGGATTGGACTGTCTCCCTATAGACCAAGAGAGATCACCATTGCTGATAGAAGAGACAAAAGAAGTAAACATCGAAACACAAGACAATTCTAGAATCATACAGTTAGAACCATCTTTGACCACCAAGGAAAAGCTTGAGTTTATAGCACTATTTTCAGAAAGAAAAGTTAACGTTAATTTCACATGGTCATATGTTGATATACCTGGATTGGATCCCGAACTTGTTCTTCATCATCTACCATTGTTACCAAATGCCAAACCATATAAACAAAAGTTAAGAAAAATGCACCCACAGATTGCACTCTTGGTGAAGGTGGAACTGAAGAAGCTCTTGGACATTGGGTTCATTTTCTCTATTGAATACGTAGATTGTATATAAAACCTTGTTCCTATCATCAAACCAAATGGATAAATCAGACTATGCACAGATTTCAGAGACCTCAACAATCCTAAATATGATTTTCCTCTACCAAACATTGAAATCATAGTAGACCTTACTGCTGGATATGAAATGCTATCACTTATGGATGGATTCTTGGGTTATAATCAAATAAGAATTACTCTTGAAGATCAACCAATGATAGCTTTCAAATGCACTTGGGGAACTTTCTGTTGGAATGTCATGCTATTTGGGCTTAAATTTTTTGGATCTACATACCAGAGAGCCATGACTACTATTTTTCATGATTACATGCATGTACTTATGGAAGATTATGTTGCTGACCTTCTGTCAAAATCTCTAAAATGAAGTGGTCATCTAGTAGTATTGGAAAAGATTTTCACATGACTAGAAAAGTACCAACTCAGGTTAAACCCAAAGAAATGTGTTTTTGGGGTCCAATTAGGAAAACTCCTTGGATATATCATCTCCCATAGAGGAACATAAGTTGATCCCACCAAAGTAAAAGCCATCTTGTAAATGACATCACCAACCAACATAAGTCAGTTAAGGACATTACAAGGAATATTGCAATCAATCCGCAGGTTCATCGCTCAACTAGTAGACAAGATCCATCCATTTCAACATCTATTACAAAAAGGAATTACCTTCGATTGAACAAAAAAGTGTCAAGAAGCATTTGATTAGATCAAGAAATATTTACTGACCCCACCAGTTGTTATGCTTCTGATTGACGGAAGACATTTGATATTATATGTGACAACAACTACATTGGAACTGGGGGCATTGTTAGCACAAAATGACAATGATGGTGAAGAACGAGCAATTTATTATATTAGTCACACCTTAGTTGGATATGAGTTGAACTATAGCCCTATTGAATGAGCATGTCTAGTAGTGGTATTTGTAGCACATAAGTTGAGACATTACATGTTGAATCACAAGACAAAACTAATTGCCAAATTTGATCCTCTGAAATATCTTCTCCACAAAGCAGCTCTGACAAGAAGATTAGCCAAGTGGGTTATGATCTTAAGTGAGTGTGACATTGAGTACGTTGACTGAAAAGTAATCAAAGGACAAGTGATAGCTGATAAACTCACATATGCACCAGTAAAGGTAGATCATCCTTTGATATCTGATTTCCCAAATGAATCAATCTTTTACATAAAACACCAACCACATGGAAGCTATATTTTGATGGATCTTACACAAGTCATGGTTCGGGTGCTGGAATTTTGTTCATCACACCCTAAGGAGATTCCATTCCCAAGTCATTTCGAATCACATTTCCATGCAAAAATAACATAGAAGAGTACGAAGCATTTGACATGTCTCCAAATGTCAATAAAATGGAAAGTCAAGGATCTTCAGGTCTATGGTGATTCTCAATTAGTGATTAAACAAGTCAATGATGATTATGCCACCAAAGATGAGAAATCGATGCCCTATAAGTGCATGGTGGATATTTTTTTACATACTTTGATGCTATTTCCTTTGAATAGATATCAAGAATCTAGAATAAAGTAGTTGATGCGATGGATACAATTGGATCTCTCTTGGACATTCCCAACAATGCATCACAATATGAGTTCTTGATTGAACAACTGTTGATCCCTGTGTTTGATTTCCCCGAAACTAAACTTGTGTGTGAACTTGTTGGTCTCAACTCACCTTGGTACAAATACATCTACGCCTATTTGTATGGCCAAATTATCGACCCTACTAACTTGTCCCTTAACCAACACAAAACCTTCATCTAACAAGCATCTAAATATGCCATCATCAGAGATACCCTTTATCACCATAGCCTAGATAGCACCCTCCTTCGATGTCTTGACTCTAATGAAGCACAAGCGGCCTTACAAGAGGTACATCATGATATATGTGGAGCTCACGCTACTGGTCTGACCTTAGCCAAAAATCTTGTGATAATGGGATATTATTGGCCTATAATGGAACATGATGCTTATCACTTGGTGAAGAAATGTCACCAGTGTAAGATTCATGGAGATCTTATACATGCACCAACTCAAGAACTACAACCACTTACATCTCCATGACCATTTTCTCAATGGGGACTTGACCTTGTAGGAAAGATCCATCTTGCCTTTATAAATGGACATAAGTTTATCCTTGTTGCTACTAAGTAATTTACAAAATGGATTGAAGCCATACCAATGACCTACATTACTGGAAATCATATAGCTAAGTTCATCCTAAATTACATTATTTTCCGCTACGGTATCCCACAGTCCATCATTACAGATAATGGTCACCCTTTTAAGAACCACGATATCCATGAACTTTGTGAGAAATTTCATATCCAACACCACTTCACTACCCTATATTACCCCCAGGGTAATGGAAAAGTTGAGGCATCTAATAAGACTATACTAAAAATCTTAAAGAAGACTATCAATGATGCTGGCCGTGACTAGCACTTGCAACTCAAACCTGCTTTATGGGCTTATCATACCAATGTTCACACCCCTACAAGAGCCACTCCCTACTCCATTGTCTTTGGATCTAAAGCCATACTTCCTATAGAGGTTGAGTTACCATCCCTAAGAGTATCTATACAAGGATTAATTGATCAAGAAGAATATCGTGTATCCCATCTACATGAGTTAGAGTTACTGGATGAAAAGAGAAATAATGCGTTGAATCATTTACAAGCATATTAAAATCACCTTCAACATGGTTACAATAAGAAGGTTTGACCTATAATTTTTGACATTGGTGACCTAGTCTTGAAGGAAAATCCGAAGAATCAAACAAAACAAGAAAAACCTAGAAAGTTTGAACCTAATTGGTTGGGATCATATATCATCACAACATATGGATTTTGTGCTTATCAAATTTCTACTCTGGAAGGTGAATTGTTGCTTGAATCTATCAACAACATGCACCTTTGCAAGTATTACACTTGATTTTCAAGAGTATCCCCTTTAAAATTCAAAACTACAAAACAAAATAGTAAAGAGAAATAATTCATCCAAAAGCGAAAACCAATTCGATGGTGCTTTAAATAAGTACCATGGTGAAAACCTGGGAAATAGGTGCCATGTTTAGTCAGTCTATGCTCCTCCATCTATTGTCACTCCATCTAGCCTTCCATCCTTTGTTCATCCATTCATGCATGTCACTTTCCCATAATAAAACTTCTTCATCCTTCTCTTGGCATGAGAACCACTGACATTTAGTATCATTTGACTTCATGACCATCCTTTGCATCTGTCTGCTGATTCCCATCGCACATAATAAGTTAGACCTATACTTGACTAGGGGAAAAATCCTTGACCTACATCTTCATGGGATCCGATGCATGGTATCAGCCTCATAAAACTTTAAAATCCAAAAAAATCATAAAACTTCAAAATCCAAAAAAATATCATAAAAATCAAAATCTAAAAAAATCATAAAACCATCAAAATCCAAAAAATTTATAAAACATCAAAAATCCAAAAAAATCATAAAAGCATTAAAATCCAAAAACATCAGAAAACATCAAAACTTCCAAAAATAGAGTATGAGTCCGAGTCTAAGTCAATTTGTGTCAGTAGGGTAGAACTACGTTGTCTCTGTGCATTTGCTGCATAGGCAAGGCTCATCTTAAATGAGCCCACGAGACATTAGGTTAGTCCTTTTAGATTTGTCCAAATAAGATCACGATTCAGTCTTTTTTCAAATAAAACAAAGTCAAGTCATGTCGAACTAAGTTATCTCTGTGCATTTTCTACGTAGGCAAGGCTCATCTTAAATGAGCCCCTAAGGCCACCTAGGTCAGTCCTTTAGGGTTTTTTGAGTCTGGTTTTTATCTGCAAGCAATCATAATTCAAACCAAATTATGAATCAATCGACAAACATAAACAACAAATCTTTCATCTTCAATCAATCTATCAAGCAAAAATCAAAGAATCAAGTCATTGGTATTATTTCAAAGTGGGGAATTATGTCATTTATCTCATTCAGTCCTATCTCTTGTCTTTTATTAGGATGCATCCTTCCTGAAATTAGACTTTATCTTTCATCAATCTGGTCATTCACCTTAAGCAAGATATGTTTTTCTTGCAGTTAGGTGATTTATTAACAATGGTCAGTTGATCAACTTTATCAGATGTGTCGCTTGCACCCAATAGGATATGTCTTTTCTAAAACTAGGCATCATCACATCGATTGGTCATATCAATCACACTTTATCAAAATAAATCAATCTTGTCAATTGATTCTACCTTAATCAGGATGTGTCCTTTTTGAAACCGGGCATAATCAATCAAATCAATTCGTCAACCTTTATCAATTTATCAATCAATCCTTGTCAACTTATTAGTCAAATTCGATCACATTGGTCAACATAATCAATCATACCAAACAATTTTATCAATATTATTGGAAAACACTATCTCTTTGGCAAACACTTTGTTGGTCTAGGTTTTTCTTATCTTTTGAATGATTTTGGGTCATGTTACTAGTTACCTCAAGGATGTCCTATTGAAGGATTTAGAGGGAAAATGATGGTTCATGACCTCTTTTCTTTGCTTGTTGTCTGTGGTTTGTCTTGGAAAACAAATTGGGATAATTGGGTCCTTAGTATGAGTCGGGGCATTCCTTGTCTTTTGGCTTTGTCTTTTGACTACTTGTTGATGATGTAAAAATAACCTCATCATAATAACATAGTAAAGCCCTATCTCATATATGCAAAATCCTTGTCCTTTGCCAATTAATTAAACTTTAGGCAAAATAGTTGCTTATCTTTTAAGAAAAATAGTACAAACTTTATTTTTTGTGATTTATTGAAGTATCTTGCCAATGTAGATTTAATGGGTTGTTTTGAGTATTTTGTAGGATAATAATCGGTCATCAAGCAAAATTTAGAAAGTAGTCAGCCAACATGTGCTCTAGAACATATTAAATATGTGCGCTAGAAACATGCTTCAAAACTTTAGGATGATGGACCGAAATCATAGTTGCTGTTAGTTTAATTTCTGTTATGTTTACAAACATCATGGCTCGACTCGAGCCTTTTTAATATCTATGTAATGGGTATTTAAGACATAAAGTTTGTTTGTAATCTGTTATAGAATTTTTCAATGGTCATCTATGCCATATGAAATATAGGACTTAGTTAGAAGTTTTCTATAAAAATGTAATCTCCAGAAGTGAAAGACAACACAAAATAGTAATGTTATGCTATTCACATTTTTTTTGAATACATATGAATAAAGAGATCATTACATATAAACTTCTAAGTTGTTAAGTTATGGATGGGAATAATTTTTAATGGACTAATTTTTGAATCAGTTGTGTATGTGATCTGAAAATGAATGTAGTAACCCGTGAGCTGGCCACTCAAGGGAGGATAGCTTAAATAGATAAGTACTTTCCTTTATGTTGTTTTTACTGAATGGACAATCATTCGGTAGGAAATTGTTAAGTTTATCGTTGTTGTGTCTGAAGTTCCAGAGTGCTCGTTGTCTCTCATTTTCGTAGTTACTTATTGCTAACTGTTGGAATCGTTACTGTTAATGAGGATGTTTCATGGATTGTTTACAAGATTTTCTACTTCTGTAGTTTACCTGCTCCTTAGCTTAATCATTTTTGTGCTTTCTAGTTTAGTTACCATGTTTTATAGATTAGTTGTCTTATGCTTTCTAGTTTAAATATTTCCAGTTTTCTTTAGATAAATTGTTGTCAGTTAAGTAGTTAAATGACCTTAGGTTAAAATTAATTTAAGTTGTCCTAAGAAATCAAAAAATCTAAAAGAGTTAGTTAAGTTGCCTTCTATTGCAAATTGCCTTGGATAGGCCCGGTCGACATATTGAACTTTTATCTTCTAAAGTAATGAGACCCAACGACAGCCTCTCACTTGTCTCTCACAAATGGTCACCTTACACACCTTGTTCTATGCCATGCCATGGTGTTTGTGCTCCATTTGTGACAATTTCGACACCCGATGATGATAAATATAAAAACATGAAAGTTGGTCCCTTGCCATTTTCCATCTAACAATCCATCTCCTTTGTCCCTTTTCAAGCTAACATCCACCTCTTTCGTGCTAACATTTCTTCCATCTGCATCTCGACAGAGTCCTGTGACACAAAAATACCCTGCATACATGATCATGTTAGAAAGGATTATCATCATACAAAACATTATCATATTAGGCCACAAACATTTGCATGAGTAAATACAAAAACATAAGAAATCATTCATACAGAATTAACATTTTATCATAACAAGTCATGATATTGCATTGTACATTGCGTCATAGTTCTTTTCCATCCATCACATTGCATTACATTTCATATACATCACATCACATTATACATTACTAACATGGCATATCACATTATACATCACATTTTGCATTAATATTAAACATTCTCAATCATAACATTTTGAATTATCATATAAAAATTCCATTACATTAACATTAATTTTATTTACATATTACATAACGCTCACAACATTAGGTCATTCTTACTGCATTCATTATTCATACATATCATAAAAGTGTGAAAATTCATAATCATAAATGCATCTTATCATCACATCGCATAAAGGCATAAACATTCATAACATAATCATAAATGCATGATCACAAGACACATCAAAACATCACATCATCATATAGAATGCATCATAAAAACATGAACATTCATAGCCTATCATCATCATAAACATAAAGCATAATCATATAACCATGCATATCATAAATGGAGCTTGTAGGCTCGATAAATCAAAAATACAGTGTCAACACATATAACATCAAAAGAGGCCCTAGCCTAACCTGATCTCCTATCCCTGGGGCATCCTTGTCCTCCTGGCATGGTGAATCTTTGGCCCTATTCTCTAAGGTGGACAACCTATCATATGGTATAGTCTGTCTAGCATTTGAGGTCTCACCCTTTGACCTACTTTGAGAGCACCTGCTGTGTGTCCTACTGTGGGTCCTGCCCTGCAAACCACTCTCAATCTCTAAAAATATGGGATCCTCCTCTCTGACGGTACCACTCTCTCATATAGATCTCTATAGTACTGCACGACTCTTCTAGCCCTAGCATACTCTTGTGTGACATTGTCCATAGGTCCACTGCATGTAGCTATAAAATCAATCATCCTCTAATTTTTCTGCTGTCAACTGATGACAACTAGGTCTCTCTTGATATAAAACACATCCCTCTTGGCCTTAAGTCTGTCTCTCTTTGTTGTCATCATCCTAACCGCTACCTATAAGGCCTGCATCCGAGCCTATAGTGCAACAATCCTCTGCTTTGCACTTCCCTCCTCTAGATCCTCATCTCCAGTCCCCACGATGATCCTCTCTTGGAGGACTCTCTCTACCTCATCCATCTCTACATCCTCTACATGCTCCTCAACCTCCATCACCTCCACCTCTGGGTGTCCCACCTCTAATGTAGGAATCTCTACATGTTGATCTCCCTCCTACACTGCCACCTCTATTGCTCTCCTCACCTCTGGATGATCCTCCTCCATCTCCTCCTCACGAATCAATGGTAAATGTCCCACCTCCCATCTTCCTCTATCCCTCCTCCTCGCCCATCTCCCCCATCATATCCATGTCCTCCTCCTTCTTCCCATCCATCATCTCCTCTCCCTCCACCCCTTTGACCCCTATCACCTCTCCGGCCTCTCAAGCCCCTACCTAGACACTCTATAGGTGCTGGATACTGTGGATCCACAAGTGATACTGGTCTATGAATCAACCACCAGGCATCATACTTTGGTGTAGTCCCTGCATCAACATTTCCAACTCTCCAACCCCAGTCTAATTATTGCAAGACATCTATCTTCTGCTTAGTTGTGGTGACAACAATATGAGTCCCCCATGGATGAACCTCTCGGGAGGATCATGCAAACTCATCTATGCCCACCAGAACACCCTATCTCTCACTGAATTTCCACTTGAATTGCTTTAGAAGATACATATCTATAATGCAATGGCTTTGAATTGTCCACTCAATAAAATACCTGGGCTGTCGGTACTAGGGTAGGTAATCATCTTCATCAATCCAAAAATTATAGGCTCTATATGGTCTCCAAATGAAACTAACTAATGTGTCCAACCTATGCCTCCAATAGCCAACATACCCCACATGTGTGTGTGTAAGGGAGCCCTGATACATATATGCATATGGAGCACCTGCACCCAACTAATGGACCACCAGTGGATGAAACACTGCTATATGCTCCCAAGACCATATCGTTAGCAATGTGACCCCGCAACTCAAGCTTTTCCCTCCTCTATAGGAAATATCATGTAACTAGAAATAAAGCATACCCAATAGGCATGGTTCCCACATGTACATTGTACCATGTTGAACCATACTCCTGAGAATCTCTCCCCAACCTACTAGGAAACTGTGACCTTGTCGATCAAGAATCATCACGCCTTCTATCAATGTGCACAAAAAAAAATCATATGAGTCATATCTCTCTGCCAGGGTCTCCCATCTGATCTCATATCTCTGGATCCCGAGTTGTGCATCATCATCATAGTCATAATACTCATAGAGTGCTTGGAATCCTTGAGTGAGGTCATAGTGTACCCGCTCACCGCAAATCAGAAGACGTAAGATCTTGTATACATCCTCGGGGGTGATTGTCACCTCCCCCATCGGTAAATGGAAGCTGCTAGTATTAGAGTGCCATTGCTCTATGAACGCTGTAAGTATGCCCCTATTTTCCCTAATAATGGGCATATAGGTGACATAAAATAGACCAAGATCAAACAACACCTATCTCTCCACCTTGTCAAGCTGGTCCTGCAGTAGAAAAACATCTTATCATGACTCCCATGTATAGATAGGAGGTAGCCACACCTGAAATCATTAAGCAAGCCATCATACCAATCTAAGCCCTTCAGTTGCCCTATCAGACCTAAGTTGACCAAGTCAAAATATCCTAATTTGGGGAAAATTTTTAACCAAGGAATTGTGTTGCTATTTTATAAAATGCATTACACACATTTTCCACTAGCTCGTAACTGCAATTGCATCACTCACCTATCACATGCATCATTTTGTACAACTCTTGCATCAAAAAATGTCACTTGCGTCATTCTTGACTGCATTTGCGACTCGAAAAGTCAATTGTGTTGCACCATTCGATGCGTTATGACGCAACCGCTCCTACCCTAGCCTTAAGTCAATTGTGTCATGATGAGATGATTGTGGCAAATCACTTCTCATTTGTGTTGCTCATGCATGCAATTGCATCACAAAAGTTTGTGACACAATTGCCTACTAAATTAATTTCTTACCTAAATGCATGAAAATCAAAAAAATTAAAAGGCGGGTTTGTATTACTCACCGGGACGAGCACTCCCTCAGGTTGACAGTAGGTGAAGATGTGATATGTGCGGTGGGAAATATCTGGAAAAAATGACATCTTCTTTGCCAAATTACTCAGAGCTCCAAGGTTTTCTAAATTGGGAATGCACAAATGACCCTTTTCCTCAATAAAATTCTATTTATAGGTTGAAAATTAGGGTTTCCTCATACCTTATCTATTGGGCGCATACTTTGATGACTTTGACCTTGAATTTGACCCCCTTCTTGACCTCAAAACTCAATTCTATCTTCATCGTTGCATTCCTGGCGATCAAATTATCTTACCGAGATGATTTTCTAAATTTTTTGATTTTTTTTGAAAATTTGTAAAATTTTCTTGAGGGGGAATACCTATACCCTGACTTCACTGGTGCATCCTTTGACTAAATTTATTTGACACAACGTGATGAATCACATTATGTCAAAGAGGGGCAAAATGTAGACACTGAAAAATGTCCTAAGTCTACGAGTGTCATTTTTCTTGGTCTTCATCTTCCGATAATTAAATAATTTTAATTATTTAATTATTCATGACCACATTCCTCTATTAATTAAATAATTTAAATTCATTTCTTAACCTTTTTCTATCCCGATCAATTAAATAAATTAATTGCGTCACTAATATCTCCCTTCCTTCAATAATTAAATAAATTACTATTTATTTAATTATTTGCTTGTCATCTTTCGTCTATGATTATTATTAATTATTTATTTAACTATTCACTCCCCCTTTTTAATTCTTCCATTGTTAAATAATTGTCAAAATTATTTAATTGTCCTCCATGTGTCTATTATATTAAATAATTAACTCAATTTAATTATTTAATGCCCCTTTTCATATTTCCTCTCATTTAATGAAAATAATTATGCAAATTGTTTTAATTAAATGCCCATTTCCTTTTTTCTCAAGTAAATAATTTGAATGAATTATTCATCCTCCACTTGTCTAGAGATTCCTTTCTCATGAATTGATGATTTCCATTTTTTAATTCATCTATTATCCCTCCACTTTCTCATTAATCTTAACCGTCAGCGTCATAGCTGTCCCTAGCCCACCACTTTTTGGTGCATGAATCCTCATCCGTCGATCTTGGTACCTTTCTAGAAGATCGATCTCATCTGTCCGTTCAAATGGATGTCTATAAAAGAAGCCTTTCTCCTCCATTTTTTTCCTGAACAACAACTTATCTCCAACTTTCATTCTTTATTGTTTGTAGGTATTTGCACAAATTCTACTACAAATCTGAGGGCAAACTTGTAAAGGCAGCTTGAGGAGGGATAAGAGAAGTTATTCAACTTCAATATGGGGAGTGCTTTTCTTGAATGTTTCCATTTTATTCCTCATTTTTGAATGTTTTCTCTTGTGTAGATTGGGGTTTTAGCTTATATTTGCGTTGTGGCTGTCACTTAGTCTTTGTTAACCTGGTTTTTCCCTATCATATAGTACTCATCATTTACTTGCCTTGGTTGGATCAAGGGAACACTGAGAGAGGGGGGGGGGTGAATCAGTGTTTAGTAAATCACAAACATTCAACAGTCTAAAACTTAAACCATTCTATCCTTATATTAAGGAAATATGTGGCCATAGAAATGAAACATTAATAGCACCATAACACACAAATTTTTGCGTGGGAACCCTATTAGGGGAAAAACCACAGTGGAGATTAATCCATAATTTGAGTACTCAAAATATAGTGTTTTACAAAAGGAATGCACTTGCATTCAAGCACACTATCTAGAGCTCACTGCTCAAAGGAAGAAGGCTTACTACCTACAAAATTTAGATTAAATCCATTTGAGGGGTGAAATAAGAAAATAGAATCTAACCATGCTAGGTGATAGTTCCGATGAAGCTCATAAACTCGATTCTAGATCTGCTTTCCAATTCTACACTTCGCTCTGCTCTATCCTTCTTTTGTTCTTCGCATCACTTATGATCAGATTCGTATTACTGTTCTGCTAGATCTCACAATTCACACACCATACATATATTCACACACATCATTTCTCTTGTTGTATCTTTAAATGATAAAAATGACCTCTTATATATATCCAAGAACAAAGATTTACTCATCCAACAGTCGGCTTCATAAGGTATCAAGATATTGTAACTTGTTAGCCAGATCCACCAAAAAATATTTATGCGCATCCTCCAAGGATGGTTAAGACAAAGAGAGGACCCAAATAACACTTAATCCAACATTGAGAATTATAATTAATTCTATCTTATACATCCACAAATTTTATCTTTGCCGGGTTGACCTTCTAACATAGATAATTAGCAAATTAGTGCACCGTACCACCTAGATCACTTACCAGTGATTGTGCATCAAAAATAAGATTCTACAAGCCTCTATAGACCTTCCTCAGAGATTCAAAACTCAAAATACTTATCCGATGAGGTGACTAGGTCACCTTTTAAGCCTTTAACCAGATCTTCTATGCTTTACTATGTTTTTTCGGTAGGAGCCAAAATAGTGCTACATAATTAGATGCAAGACTTGAGTTTTATGAATTGTTTTGCCATCAATGACAACACCTACAAGCCAAAATCCTTAGCCATATGCCAAAAATATCCTCCTTTGGCATTGATGGCAATACTTAGTGAAAAATGACTAAGTGTCAGAATCATTTTTGGTTCACTGCCAAACTGCTTGCTGCACATTCTCCCCCTTGGATTCTTAAGGCATTTTTCACTACATTCTCTCCCCCTTTGACATCAATGACAAAGCATAGATTCCATATGCCAAAAAGTGACAAAACATACGTCCAAAAATTTAGCATAATTATTCTCCTTTGAGAAAAATTTACAAAAACTACTATCTTTAGAAGATTAACTTATTGTTTTTCTTCACTACCAGAAGAAACTTCTCCCAACCATCAATTGCAGTTCCAATGTCGATAATCAAGATATTTTTCTTGGAAGTCTTGTTGATAATCTCAATGAGAGATTCAAGAATTATGATTGCTTCTTCCAACTTTTCACTAGTTTTTAGAATTTCCATCAAATGCTCTAGGCTACATTCAACTAAGTCTTTTACTTTCCAGAAGGTGTCCACAAGAACATTCTTGGACAGTTGAATTTTTGTTTGTGCTATCTGCAACTACCAAATTTTCCTCCTAATAGTACCATCTGGATCTTGAGACATATCGAATATTTTTCCAATGTCATTTAGTTATGTCTCAATCTGATCTAAATTCTCTTTATAATTGCTGACTGCATGGGGCCAATAGACACAATACTTGTAGATTCCTATGGTTGAGTTAATGCACTTCCTCAACTCATTCATTTTCTTCTTAATCTTGGCAAGGGATAGTTTGAATTGTTCCTTTAGGTGAAAGATAATTTCACCTTCTTTGCCTTTGTCTTCAGAGCCCACTGATTCTCTACTACACTCAGTCATCTCTTCAAGAAGAATATCCTTTAGACTTTCCAATCTTATCTTACAATGCTCAATATGAGCATTCAAAACTTCCAAAATTAAGTCCCGATTGTAAGATGGTCTAACTGACCATAACCTTGCAATTTTTTGCATACCACCTACACTTTGGATAAGCTGTTGTAGCTTTTCTTTTGACAAATATTCTTCTTCCTCACTACCTTTTTCAAGATTATAATCATTTTCTGCTGCATTCTCAAGTTCTTCATCCAGAATGTTCACAATTTCCTTTTCTTTCCCTTTTCCTTCCATCTTGGGAACTTTTCTTTTCGGAAGGCTATATTCAATAATCTCCTATCCTCTATCAGTGCTATCGGAAGAGGAACCAACTTCCATTATCCTTACCAGAGAGGAAATGACTGATCCACATTTTGCAAGAACATTCTTATAGAAACTTTCAAATTTTGAATCCTAGTTAGATAAACTCTTAGAGTAAGAGTAAATCTAGGTGCATACTAGTTTATCTGATGTCCATACTACATTGTTGATTTTTGGCAATAAATTCAGAAAATACATAGCTAGACATATAATTAGAGTGCCAAACCTTAATGAATACCTTGAATCCTTTATCAGTTGAAAATTATCCAACATATAATCTTTTAACAATCCGCATAGGTCAAAATCATGACCGTCAATTATCATTGAGCAATGTATACTACGCCAGCCGAAGTGGCTCCTTCCTGATTTTGGTAGAAGATCTTATAGGTTATGCCGTGTTCAATGTACTTAGTAACGAGATTCTTGATTGTTGCTATCAGTAGAGCTCTTTGATCTTCGATTACACCAGTTCAAGTTTCGACTTCCTTGTTCCGAATGGATTTATTTCTAGGAACATTACCGACTTTGCAAAATCTAGTTAATTTCTCAATTACCTCCTTTGAAATTGAGTAGGGTTTGTCCAAAGTTAGAACATCACCATGCAATATGCTCAATAATAATTTTATGAATTCCACATTTTCAAAGTAGAGAAACTCATTCCACAAATCCAAATTTCCATGCTTGGCTTCGCTCAATTGCTTTAATTCATCAGGAAGCAATAATTTTCTCATAGATTTGATCTTTGCACTATTATATTCATCCAATGTGATCAAATCTTTAATTTTCTCCATTCTTTCACATTTAGGATTTGCAACTACACACCAAATTGCATGAAGAATTCGAGAATGATTTGAAGTACCTGATAAATTTCAAGATTTTCCAGTGAATTCAATTTTGCTGCTTCGAAATCCACTTGCCGAGTGCTCTCCTTCTTCTCTTCGATAAATGCAAAGTGACAAATGAGGTCTCAGACTTGACTTTTATAGCTCGCACATGCGTAATAAATGCATTTTCCCTAAACTTTTTGGATACTCTGTTTTCTCAAATGGCTACTGAGAAATCTTCTGCAGACCACCAAATTTGCTGAATTTTCTTTGCAAAAATCATCCAAAACTTTTGTACACTGTGAGTGCATCTTCTTAACTATTCTCTGTATTCTGGTACCATTTGTAGATAGGGGAGGAAGGATTTTCTTGTAAATCTCCCCCTAGGCCAATGACCTCAAATCAATTACCGAAAGAATTACCTGAAGCAGGTTCCGGTGCAGAGCCATTACCATCATCAGAATCACTTTTCTTAACCCATGTCTTCTTCATCTGATCTCTGATATCATCCGTAGTTATCATTTCTTTTCCTTGATCATTTTTCTTTGTATTTCTATCTTTGTTTACTAGACCTATTCTATCTATGTTCTTATTTCTACAGAGTCTAGCAACATGACCATACTTGTTGCAGTTGTAGCACACAATGTTCCTTTGTACATTCCATTGGATTCTTCTCAATCTGCATTGATTAGCAATATGTCCTATCTTCCCACATGCATAACATTCAACATTTCTTCTAATTATAGAGTGACTATTTCTGCATTCAATTGATTTATGACCATGCTTTTTGCATTTGAAACACTGAATAGAGAATGATGAATATTTTGACCTCAAATTAGTTCTACACTGAGCAACCATATGTCCGAACTTATTACAGGAAAAACAATACCCATTAAATTTTTGTGCATTAGGTTGTCTTACCGGATATCCTCCTTTTCTATTCTATCTGAAGTTCTTTTGCCCTGACCTAGAATTTTCTCCCTTTTGATAGCCAAGACCTCTCTTATCATTTCCACTCTTCTGTCCTTGAGTCATCTCATCAAGATTTACTAAACTAAGCTTAAACTTTTCTTTTTATTCATTTGCAACGACCAAATCATTCCTGAGAGTAGCAATCTGCTTACCAAATTCTTCTTCATTGTTTCTAGTTCTTTGCAATTCACTTTCCAACTGAGTGTATTCCCCTTTTATTCTATTGCATTCATCGGATTTCTCTTTTACGGTCTGAGCAAGATTCTCCTCATTATTATTTCTTTCTTCAATCTCTTTAGTCATCTTCATTGTCATATATTCCATCTCATGTTTCAGGTTGGTATTGTCTCTAGCAAGCTTTTCACATTCTTCAGTTATTTCCTTCAAGGTTTGATTCAGGTGGGCATCATCCATATTTTTTTTCTCCTTCTATTGTATCTGATCACATAGATCTTTCCTTTTCACCCTGGATTTCACTATATGATCTTTTAATGTTTGAATGAATTTCTCAGCATCCTCCACATCCTCCAGATTTTCTTTTAATTCCTGAACTTCTGCTTTAGACTGATCAAGGTCATCAAGAGCTACCATAAGCTGCTATTGAAGACTACTAGAGTCCATCACATTCCAAGATCCACCTCAAGCTGCAAAAATTCTTCAAAGGAACTAGCTCTAATACCAATTGTTGGACTCAAGGGAACACTGAGAGGGGGGGTGAATCAATGTTCAACAAATCACAAACATTCAATAGTCTGAAACTTAAACCATTCTGTCATTATATTAAGGAAACATTAATAGAACCATAACACAGATATTTTTGCATGGAAACCTTGTTAGGGGAAAAAACACAGTGGAGATTAATCCATAATTTGAGTACTCAAAATATAGTGTTTTACAAAAGGAATGCACTTGCATTCAAGCACACTACCTAGAGCTCACTGCTCAAAGCAAGAAGGCTTACTGCCTACAAAATTCAGATTAAATCCATCTGAGGGGTGAACTGAGAAAATAACATCTAACCATGCCAGGTGATAGTTTGGGTGAAGCTCATAAACTTGATTTTGGATCTGATTTCCAATTCTGCACTTCGCTCTGTCCCTCTTTTGTTCTTCACATCACTTATGATCAAATTCGTATTACTGTTCTACTAGATCTCACAATTCACACACCATACATATATTCACACACCTCATTTCTCTTGTTGTATATTTAAATGACAAAAATGACCTCTTATATATATCCGTGATCATGGATTTACTCATCCAATAGTCAGCTTCATAAGGTATCAATATATTGTAACTTGTCAGCCAGATCCACCACAAAATCTTTATTTGCATCCTCCAAGGATGGTTAAGACAAAGAGAGGACCCAAATAACACTTAATCTAACATTGAGACTTATACTTAATTCTATCTTATACGTCCATGAATTTTATCTTTGCCGGGTCGACCTTCTAGCATAGATAATTAGAAAATTAGTGCACTGTACCACCTAGATCACTTACCAGTGAGTGCACATCAAAACTAAGATTCTCCAAGCCTCTATAGACCTTCCTTAGAGATTCAAATCTTGGTCAGCTTTTAAGCCTTTAACTGGATCTTCTATGCTTTACTCTGTTTTGCCGATAGGAGCGAAAATAGTGCTACACAATTACATGCAAGACTTGAGTTGTATGAATTGGGTTACCATAAATGACAACACCTACAAGCAAAAATCCTTAGCAATATTCCAACAACCTTATTACTAGCTGGGAGTCTCCATAGACTTGTAGTTCTTTTATTCTCCATTCTACAACCATCTTCAGTCCAATGATGAGCGCTTCATATTCAAAAATGTTGTTAGTGCATGGAAAGGTGATCCTATAAACTTTAGGTATAGTATCTCCCTATGGTGTGAGAAATAGGATACCAACCCCTGAGCCATGTTGAGTGTGGGTCTCATCAAAGTACAATGTCCAATAGCTAGATAGATCAATTAGAAGTATGCTTTCATCTAAAAATTATGTTAATAAAGGTTGATGATCTTCCATTGATGCATCTACTAATTGATCTACTATTATTTGTCCCTTTATGGATTTTCTTTCAATGTATTTTATATCAAATTCACTAAGTATCATTACCCACTTAGCGATCCTCGTTGTTAGAGATTCCTTTACCAATAGATACTTTAAGGGATCCACTTTTGATATCAGCTTTACTTGCCTATTTAATATGTAGTGTCTCATTTTCTATGCTGAAAAGACTACATATCTAGACACACTCTTTCTATGGGCCTATAGTTTAATTCATACCCCACCAGGGTTCAATTGATATAATATATTGCTCTTTCCTTTTTATTGTCACCTAGTTGCACTAATAGAGCTCCTAATGCTACTAGTGTTGTAGATACATACATGATCATTTCCTTATCTTGAATTGGAGGCATTAGTACTAGAGGAGTGAGCAAATAATCCTTGGCCTGCTGGAAAGCCTGATCACATTTTCCATCCCATTTTAATATTATGTCTTTATGTAACAAATGGGTGATTGGATGGCATTTGTCTACTAACTGTGTGATGAATCTCTTGATGGATTGTAGCTTACCTTGTAGACTTAAAAGTTGTTTTAATGTCTTTGTAGGAGGAATTTCTAATATAGCTTTTACCTTGGTGGGATCTACCTCGATGCCTCTTCTTGATACTATGTAACCCAACAGTTTTCCAGAAGTCATGTCAAATACACACTTCTTTGGGTTGAGATGTAGGTTGTATTCCTCTAGCTTGTCAAATACCTTTGCTAGGTTATCCAAATGATCCTTTCTTTTGATTGATTTTGCTAGTATGTCATCCACATAATCCTCCATAGTGATATACAACATATCATGGAAAATGGTGGTCATTGCTCATTGATAGGTTGTCCTTGCATTCTTCAAAATGAAGGGCATGATATTCCAAAAAAATGTTCCCCATGCACAAGTGAAAGCTATTTTATGTTGGTCATTGGGGGATATCTTTATTTGATTGTATCCGGAGAAACCGTCCATCAGTGATAACATTTCATGCTCCGCAGTTAGGTCTACAATCATGTCCATGTTGGGTAGAGGGAAGTCATCCTTTAGGCATGCCTTGTTGAGATCCCTAAAGTTTGTGCAGATCCTTATGCCCTCAGTGGGATTTGATACTGGTACAATATTAGATACCCTTTCAAGATAGTCAATGGGTCTGATGAAGCCCACATCTAGTGATTTTTGAAGTTCTACTTTGACCAAGAGTGCTATTTGTGGATGCATCTTTCTTAGCTTTTGTTTGATGGGTTTAGCTCTAGGGAACACTACTAGGTTATGTACTAACAACGTTGGATCTAGCTCGACATTTCTGCATATGTCCATGCAAAGTTAATTTTGCATTCGTCGATAAATTCCAAGAAATTTATCTTTTCCTTAGGGCCAAGTGATGTTGCATGATATGTTAATTTTGGTGTGTGTGTGTTGACATTGATAGGTTGAGAGTCTTCAACTAAGAGCATTGTTTTTTCTTGATATTTTGTAGTGGGAAGATTGAATCCTCCATCTTCAGGCACCTCAAAGAGGGTTTTACCCTCATATTCATCCTTTCTTTTTATCTTTTCTTGATCTAATAAAGTCACATTGTGGTTTTCCTTAGGGGACCTCTTTTTTATTTTTAAAAATTTCAGTTTATTTTTGTGATTGGAGGACACAATCTCCCCTCCAAAATACGCTCTTTGATCAAGCTCCATTACAAATCTTGAATTATGATCTCCTTGTGGTATATCCATTCAAAGTCCCATGAACTCCATAATAGCCTCATCATTCTGGAATGAGTCCAAAATAGGTGTATGATGTTGTTGGTCCCAATCTATTAACTGTGGGTAGATCAAGGGAATTTTTTCATTGGTATCAAAAAATCTTATGGAGGTTGTAGCTAGGGTATGGATATTGGATTTATCAAGGCTCCATAATTTATCTAGGT
Organism: Sequoiadendron giganteum; assembly: GCA_007115665.2. NCBI lineage: Eukaryota > Viridiplantae > Streptophyta > Pinopsida > Cupressales > Cupressaceae > Sequoiadendron > Sequoiadendron giganteum. The sequence goes on from CM021101.1 coordinate 871,713,164, forward strand.
TATACTCACTAGAGTCATAAGAATCCCATTCATATTCATTAGAATTCATTTTAGTGTGGTAATGTTTAGATGTCGGTCTAGTAGTGATGGTATTTATGTTGAGGTTTTCAAACATGTTTTGGATATACAAGTAGTCATCTAAATGTTTGTAATTATTTGATGTCTCAACAACAGTAGAAGGATCTCCTTCCTCATAAGAGGTGCTTTTGGTACTTGGGGTGATCACGTCTAATGAACCATAACCTAGTCCAAGATTCTTTAGGTGCATTTCTATAATAACTGGTTCTCTTCTGCCTTGTCCATGTAACCCAAGGCCACCTTGTCTAGTGAACCCCATTATTTTTACTATTTTATACCCTTTACTATTTTGATCAATAGGAAGGGGAGGTAGTGGTTTTTACCATCCTTCTTTTTAAATCCATGAAGATAGGTCTTCTTCAAACTCTTCTTCATATTGCATGTCTTCCCACTTGGTAAAAATGGTGGGTTTGACTATCATTGTAATAACTTGAACATGTATGATCTCTTTCAGTCCTTAATAAGTTTTTGGTGTTGGGGGAAGAATTCTGATGCAAAAGGATTGGTTGAAGTGGTATTTCCCATAACCCTTGTCAAGCACTTGGATCTTGATATCGGATTTTGGTTTCTCAGTTGATGGAGAAGTAATGGAGGATGAAGGTAGTGTTGCTGGGTCAACGTATGAAAAAGAGTGGAAAGATATATTGTTGTTGGGTATTTAAAGTTTTTTTTGCATTTCTCCTTTAATTTGGCACAATAATGAAAAGGTTCAGGGTTGGCCTATATCATTGATTGTGGAAAGATAATTGTGGAAGGTCTTTCTTAGAAAAGACCAAATGATGAGTCAAGGTGATATTACCAACCATGGCTTGAAACTAATCAACGTTGAGGTTGTTAGGGATGGATGTTTTGACAAGATCTTTCTCCAAGATTTCCTTATGTGCTGGAATTTTTTTTAACAATTCAAGGATGGAGATTAAGAAAAAAAAAAAATTTAGTTGTTGCACTTTTTTAATCACTTGATGAATTACTTGTGACTTTTACTTGAGGTGGGGCTCCTTGGATTGTAACTCTCCCCCTTTGTGTAGTTACATTACACTTGGGATCTCTTCCTAGTATGGTTACACCATGGATGGTATGATCGTTGTGAGAGATGTTTCCTATGAGTTTGTCATAGATGAAGTTTAATTTACGATAATCTTACCCTTTTCCCTTGTAATTTCCCCTAGAATGGTTGGGGATTGGATCCTTATAGATATTTAAGTATTTATTTATAGGATGAGGTTCTATGTCGACCTCCCCTTTTTTGATTAAGTCTTGCATGATGTTTTTGAGTATCATGCAATTGTTGGTGGTATGCCCCTTGATCTTGTGAAATTCACATTTTTTGTTCTTATTATACCAAGGGGGTTTGAAGTTGGGCTCCTCATATTTTATTCTATCATTAATCTTGATGAGGTTTTTTGGACCAATTTATGCATGATTACCTCAAGGGGTTCTCCTAGTGGGGTGTATTTCCTTCTAGGTTGGTCATATTGTCTTGGTGGTCTCCTTTCATTATATTGTCCTTGATTTTTCTATTGGTTATTGGGTTGGTTGTTGTAAGGATATTTGAGTTGATTGTTCTGTGGATAATTGAGTTGATTGTTCTGTGGATAACTGAGTTGGTTGTTTGGCACATTGTTTGTAGTGTAGCCCTGTTGTGTTGTTTGAACATGATTCTATGGTACATTGGGTGTTTCTATGTTTCATACCACCTTAGCATCAAATAATCTGTCATTGGTTGCATATTTATTTTTTTCCCATATCTTTGGCTTGTCATTTTTAGTAGAAGGTTGATCCTTAGTGTTGTAAAGTTTAATTACTCCCCTTGTGATGAGAGCTCTTTCGATTAGCAAACCCTTTTCAATAGTCTCCTCAAAGTCATTAGGGCACAATATAGTGAGTTGGTAAATGATGTATATGTGTACATTAGAGATAAAGATGTCTACAAGTTGTTTTTTTGGAATGGGCTTGTAGACACTTAAAAATGTCTTGAATGATATCATGCACTCAAATTTGATATACTAACATTTCTTCGTCCTGAAACCAATTCTCTTTTCACTTATTTGATTAAATTAACCTAGTTATTTAATTAAATACATAATTTTCACCTATTAATCTAACTTACCTAATCAAGTTAATTCACCCCCTTTCATGCTAACCTTTTGTCCTGTTAAATTAGATAAATCAAATTATTTAATTTAATCCCTAAGTCCTCTTATTTAATTAAATAACCCTAAGTTATTTAATTTAATATCATATAACTTCCCCCTTTTTTTTATTAAATCATTTATTTAATGAATATAATATAATTTCCCTAATTTGCATAATTGAAACTTTATTTAATTGTCAAATTGCTAATTAAATCTAATTCTCCCACTTGCAAGGGAATATTCCTTGGGAATATTTATCCTTTGCACATTCCTCCAAAAGGAATATTCTCATAGAATATTCCTTCCCCTTTGCACATTTAAATTTGGTTTTAATTAAATAAATGCCAATTTTCCTCACCCATGAGAATATTCTTTGAGAATATTCTCCCTCTTCATTCATTTTTAAAAAGGAATATTCTTATCATATTGCTATTAGGATTCAATCGTGTAGTTTTACGAGTCAAACTCACTAACCCATGTTTCATGAGTAGTGGTTGATAAGAACCCATCTCTCATGATAATGAATGCTCCACTTAGCACTCATTGTATCTAGCTGATGCTCACAAAGGTGAAGCATTGGACCATCCCGAGAGGTTACCCATCCCAGTACTACTCTATCTCAAACACACTTAACCACATAGTTCCCCCAAGGTTAAGCCCACTTAGCTTGCAACCTCATTTGCATAAATCAAATTATTTAATTTATTCCCTAAGTTCTCTTATTTAATAAAATAACCCTAAGTTATTTAATTAAATATCATATAACTTCCCCTTTTTTTCATTAAATCATTTATTTAATGAATATCATATAATTTCCCTAATTTTCATAATTGAAACTTTATTTAATTGTCAAATTGCTAATTAAATCTAATTCTCCCACTTCTAAGGGAATATTTATCCTTTGCACATCCCTCCAAAAGGAATATTCTCATAGAATATTCCTTCCCCTTTGCACATTTAAATTTGGTTTAAAATAAATAAATGCTAATTTTCCTCACCCATGAGAATATTCTCCCTCTTCATTCATTTGAAAAAAGAAATATTCTTGTGATATTGCTATCAAGATTCAACCATGTAATTTTATGAGTCAAACTCATTGATCCATGTTTCATGAGTAGTGGTTGACAAGAACCCATCTCTCATGATAATGGATGGTCCACTTAGCACTCATTGCATCTACATGATGCTCACAGAGGTGAAGCACTGGACCGTCCCGGAAGGTCACCCATCCCAGTACTACTCCAACTCAAGCACACTTAACCATGAAGTTTCACCCAAGGTTAAGCCCACTTAGCTTGAAACCCCATTTTTAAAACCTTCAACAAGTGTTGTGCCTTATGAACCATTCATTATAGAGCCCCTTTAGCTCATCAATTGATAAGTAGGAGGTATTTTCCACAACGTGTCAAATTGTGATATTGCTATCAGGATTCAACCATTTAGTTTTATGAGTCAATGAGTATATAATTGAATCCTGATAGCAATATCACAATTTGACACGCTGTGGAAAATACCTCCTACTTATCAATTGATGAGCTAAAGGGGCTCTATAATGAATGGTTCATAAGGCACAACACTTGATAAACGTTTTAAAAATGGGGTTGCAAGCTAAGTGGGCTTAACCTTGGGGGAAACTTCATGGTTAAGTGTACTTGAGCTGGAGTAGTATTGGGATGGGTGACCTCCCGGGATGGTCCAGTGCTTCACCTCTGTGAGCATCACCTAGATGTAATGAGTGCTAAGTGGACCAATATTTATCATGATAGATGGGTTCTTGTGAACCACTACTCATGAAACATGGGTCAATGAGTTTGAATTGTAAAACTACACGGTTGAATCCTGATAGCAATATCACAATTTGACATGCTATGGAAAATACCTCCTACTTAGGAATATCATTCCTTATAACAAATTTCAACAAGCTTCTTGAGAAAGCTTTGAAAGTGTGCATCTTTTCATGATTATGAACCATTGGTTAAATATCAACTTGCATTCTCAACCCTTGATGAGAATCCATGATCCATGCCTCCATCTTCCTTTCATCCTAACCATTGATTGATTCTTTTGATCTTGGCCATTGGTTTATTTTTGATTGAATAGACCTTGCATCTATTGAATAGGGATCCACCTTTTTAGATAAAACTTATGCCATTGAAAATCACTCTCATTTGCATCCATGTTTTGTGTTTAAAATCATTTTAGGTTAATTTTAATTAGCTTAACATCCATTAATAGCTTCCATGGTAACTTAGTAACACTCATTTAGCATATTTTCTAATCTAGGGTTTGCATATTTAAAGCTTGCATACATTTATAATAGATTTGTATACACTCACATCGATCATCCTAGATTTTATCATGTTATCTAGCTTTAATCATGCTATCATTCATCTTTTTCATCAACTTCAATCAATTTTAATCAATAAAATCGATTGGAAAGGCTAATATTATCCAAGGGATTGGGAAAGGGTCATCATTCCACATCAATGTGACACCACTCCCCCAATAGGATAAATTTCAATGGCTTAGATAGATGTTTTTCAAGCTTTCATGCTTTAGAATGTTAGTTTCAATGGCTTCTTCAGTTTTACTTGCATTGAATATCTTATTGGGACTGATGCTTAGTGGATTAATTATGCTTGCTTTGTTTCTCCATCTTTGTAGCTACAAAACAAATAATTCACCTTGACTTTGTTTGATTTTGTAGAGATAAGTGATTGTTACATCTTGTTCTATGTTGTACAAGAAACGGTTGACAAACTTGTCTGCCAACTCATCAAATGTTTTGATACCAGATAGTAGATGAGAGAACCAATCTATAGTGGCCCCACTGAGACTTCATGGGAAAATCCTAATTAGATAGGTATCATTTCGTTGTAGATCCATGTAAGATACTAAAAATTCACACACATTCTCTATTGGATCCCCTTTTCCCCTATACTTGTCAAATTTTGGTAATTCAAAGCCTTTGGGAAAGGTACCATAGATAAATTTTGATCAAAAGGATATGGAAAAATATCTTGTAGGGCATAGCTCTTCTTTGGCTTTCCAATTTGGATATCCAATATTTTTTGATTGAGGGTTTGTAGTTGCATATTTATGTCATCAGCTGGTGTACTTGCTTGAGGATTTTGTGCATTGTAGCCTTGTTTTCCTATGACATATTTTTGGTCATAAATGAGATATTGTGTAGGTATAGGACCTTGATGACCATGTTGTGTGTCTAGAAGTTTAGGTCCTCATTGTGAGTTGTAGGTATATTGAGTTGGTGGAACACCTTGATATTTATTTTTGGGTGCTCCATGGTACTGATTATATTGAACTCCTTGATATTGATTTTGAGGGATACCGTGATATTGTGTTTGAGGTATACCTTGCTGTTGTGGAATATGAGTTTGAATTTGGGTTTGCGGAATACCATGATGCTGTGTTTGAGGTGTACCTTGGTAATTTTTTATGGTATCCCTTGGTGTTGTGAATTTTTTGAGTACCTTGGTAGTGTGTTTGTGGTATACCTTGTTGTTGCTATTGAGGAATACCCTGATGATGTGTTGGGGGTATACCTTGATGTTGTGTACCTTGATAGTTCGTTTGGGGTACATTATGTTGTTGTGGATTTTGAAGGGTACCTTGGTAGTTTTTTTGGGGTACACCTTGTTGTTGTGGAATTTGTTGAAGAGTGTACCTTGATAGTTCATTTGGGGTATGCCTTGTTGCAGATTTTGTTGAAAGGTACCTTGATAGTTCGTTTGGGGTATGCCTTGTTGTTGTCGATTTTGTTGAAGGGTACCTTGATAGTTCATTTGGGGTATCCCTTGTTGTTGTGTATTTTTTGAAGGGTACCATGATAGTTCATTTGGGGTACACCTTGTTGGCATATGGCTTGTAAGTGTTGTCATTGATGGCAACCTAATCCATGCATCCGATGTACAATATAGTTTTGGCAGAACAAAATGAAGAACAGGGCATCCGGTTAAAGGTAAAGATTTCAATCAATGTGCATCATTTGTTTATCAGTTCATATTGCACACCTCAGGGATGATTGCTAGTTATTTGTAATACCTTAATCTAGAATTTTGTGGCTATTCATTCACTGGTATGCGATCTAGAGGATATGGTGTGCAAATCATTTTGGTTATCCATGCTTGAAGGCCGACCCAATGAATTTAGTAATCATAGATGTATAAGGAGTAATTAATTAAATATTTTTCATGCTCAATTATGCTTGCTTAGGTCCTCTCTATGTCCTAACCAACTTTGGAGGATGCACATAAAGAATTAGTGGTGGATCTGGCTGACAGTTGAAGAATACTTAATGTTTTATGAAGCCGACATAAGAATGTTTAAATCCTTGATAGCGGACATATATAAGATCGTCCGTACCGTTTTTATGTCACATGAAGTGTGTGAAGTATGTGTGAATGTGTGGGATGTAAATATATCAGTATGGTGCAAAATTCAACAGAGTAATAGTGCGAATCGATGCAAAGAGAAAATAAGGGTAGAGCAGTGCAGAATTAGATAGAGGATCCAGAATCCAATCTATGAGCTTCGCTGAAACTATAACCTGGTATGAATAGATGCTACTATCTTTTTTGTAAGGCAGTGAGCCTTCCCTTTGAGTAGTGAGCTCTAGGCAGTCTGCCTGAATGCAAGTGCATTCTCTTTTGTAAAACTTTATTTGAGTACTCAAATTATGGATTAACCTCCACTGTGGTTTTTCGCCTAGCAGGGTTTCCACACAAAAATATTTGTGTTATGGTGTTGTGGATGATTACTTTCTGTATTTGCATCTTCCTTTAGTTTAATGATGAAATGGTCTGAATATCAGATTAACAAACTTAAGATTTGTTGAACACTGATTCACCCCCCCCTCTCATTGTTCCCTTGAGTCCAAAAATTGGTATCAAAGCATCTGGTTCCTCTAAAGAATTTTAGTAGCTTGAAGTGGATCTTGGAATGTAATGGAATTTGGTAGTCTTCAACAAAACATTTTGGTGGAACTTGATGACCTTGATCAGTCTAAAGAAGAAGTTCAGGAATTGAAAGCAAATCTGGAGGATGCTGAGAAGTTCATTCAATCACTGAAGGATCAGATTGTTAAATCCAGGGTGAAGAGGAAGGATCTCTGTGATCAGATTAAGCTGAAAGAAAGAGAAAACATGGATGATGCTGACCTGAATCAAACCTTGAAGGAAATAACTAAAGAATGTAAAAAGCTTGCTAAAGATAATGCTACTCTAAAACTTGAAATGGAATCCATGGTGATGAAGCTGACTAAGGAAATTGAAGAAAGGAAGAAGAATGAAGAAAGCCTTGCCCAATCCTTAAAAGAAAGATCAAATGAATGCAAAAGAATAAATGGAGAATTCATTCAGTTAGAAGGTGAATTAGAACAATCTAGAAGCAATGAAGAACTTGGAAAATAGCTTATTGTTCTAAAAAATGAACTCACTACTGCAAATGAATACATGGAGAAGTTTAAGATCAGTTATGTTAATCTTGATGAGCTGAATCAAGGACAAAATAATTCTAAAGACAAGCGAGGCCTTGGATATGAGGAAGGAGAAAGTTTTGGATTTGGACAAAAGAATTTCAGACAAAGAAATCAGATGAAAAAAGGTGGAAGGTATCCAATAAGACAACCTAATGTTCAAAAATTTAATGGATACTATTTTTCTTGCAATAAGTTTGGTCATATGGCTGCTCAGTGCAGAAGTAAAATGAAATCAAGTAATCCATCATTCACTGGTCAGTGTTTCAATTGCAAAAAGTTTGGTCATAAATCAATTGAATGCAAAAATGTGTTAAACTACTTTGTAAATAGAAGGAATGTCGAATGCTATACATGTGGAAGATTTGGGCATGTTGCTAATCAATACAGATCAAGAAGAATTCAATGGAATGATTGGTATGGATAAAGAACTATTGCATGCTAAGTTGCAATAAGTATGGTCACATTGCAAGATTCTGCAGAAATAAAAATGTTGATAGTAGAGGTCTGGTACACAGAGACATAAATATATAGAAAGATGACAAAGAAAAAGGAAAAATGATTGTGGATGAAATGAGAGATCAAATGAAGAAGACATGGGTGAAGAAGAGCGAATTTGAAGCTAGAAATGGCTCTACACCGAAACTTGCTTCCGGTAATTCTTCCGAAAATTGATCTCAGGCCATTGGCCTAGGGGGATTTGTTCAAGAAAATATTTCCTCCCCTATTCGTAGCTAGCACTGGAATGCCAAAGATGATTAAAAGGGTGTATCAATGATATGTAGAAGTTTTGGAAAACTTTCGCAAGAAAATTCAAAGAATCATAGGTCCGCAAAAGGATTTTTTTGTTGCTGTCTGGAAAAATAGAGCATCTAGAACACTTAGGGAAAATGCATTTATTACAAGTGTGTGAACTATAGAAGTCAAGTTGGAAGCCTCATTTGTCACTTTGCATTGAAGGAGAAAAGAAAGAGAGCACTTGGTAGAAGAGTTTCGAAGGAGTGAAGGAGATTCGTTGGTAATTCTCAAAATTTGTCAGGTATTTCAATTATTTTTAGAATTTTGACATAATTTGGTGTTCAGTTGTTAAACCTAAGTGCGAAAAAGGAAAAATGGAACAATTCAGTGGGTCTATCATTTTGGATGAATAAAATTGAGACAATATTAATCCTATGAGAAAAATGTTGTTGCTTGATGAATTGAAGCAATTAAAAGAAGACAAACATAGAAATTTGGATATTTGGAATGAGTTTTCGTACTTTGTGAACACATAATTCATTAAATTCATCCTAAGTAGATTGCATGATGATATCTTGACTCTGGACAAACCTTACACAATTTCAAAGGAGGCAATAGAGAATTTAACTGGATTATGCAAAATTGAAGATATACCAAGGAAGAAATCCATCCAGAACAGAGAAGTTGAAACCCTAACGAAAATAATTGGAGATTAGAGGGAAAAAAGGAAAAGAAACTATTGAATACAATCCCCCAGAATGCAAGATTCCTAGAATTGAGGGAAAAGGAAAAGAAAAGGAAATTGTGAATATTCCAAATGAAGAACCTGATGAAGATAATGAACAAGAACCAAAAAAGAAAATATCAGAGGCTAGTGAGGAAGATGATGATCTAATAAAGGAAAATCTACAACAAATTATCTAGGAAGAAGGTGGCATGCAAAAAATTGCAAGGTTATGGTCAGTCAGACAATCATATGATCAGGACATGATTCTGGAAGTACTAAATGCTCATGTTGAGCACTACAAGATTAGATTGGAAAGCCTGCAAAATATTCTACCCAAGGAGATGATCGAGTGTAGTAAAGAATCAATGAGCTATGAGAATAAATAAAAAGAAGAAGGTGAAATTATCTGACACTTGAGGGAGCAGTTCAAGATATCTCTTACAAAATTGAAGAAGAAAATTAATGAGTTGAGACAATGCATCAATTCAACTAATAACATCTACAACTACTACATCCATTGGTCCCTTGCAGTTAGAAAGTACAAAGAGAAGTTAGAGAAAATTGAGGTAGAATTGAGTGAAATTGGAAAGAACTTTGATATGGTTCGGGACCAGGATGGAACCATCAGGAAAAGGATTTAGAAACTATAGTCTAAGCACACTAAAGTTCAATCCACCAAGAAAACTCTCGTGGATACTTTTTGGAAGGTTAAGGATCAAACCAAATGTAGATTGGAGTAGATGGTAGAGATTTTGAAGAAAGGTGAGAAAATTGAAGAAGCAATTACAATTCTAGAATCTCTCATTGAGATTATTAATAAGACATCCAAGAATAATAGTTTGATCATAATCATTGGGATCACAATAGATGTTTGGCAGAAGTTCCTTCTGAAAATAAAGGAAAATCATAAGATTATTTTCTAAGATTTGCAAAACTAATTCAAATTTTTGAAATTGTGGAGATTTTGAACACATGTTTTGTCTTTTTTTGGCATATGACTCGTATGCTTTGTCATTGATGTCAAAGGGGGAGAGAGAGGTGAAAATGTCTCATCAATATAAGGGGAACTATGTTTTTGAAACAAAGGGGAGAGAGAATAGTGAAGGTTGGTAGCATACTTATATTGTTTCTGACACTTAGTCATTTTTCACTAAGTGTTGCCATCAATGCCAAAGGGGGAGATTTTTGGCATATGTCTTGTAAGTGTTGTCATTGATGGAAACCTAAGCCATGCATCCGATCTATAGTATAGTTTTGGCAAAATAGAATGAAGAATAGGGCATCTGATTAAAGGTAAAGATGTAGATCAATGTGCATCATTTTTTTATCAGTTTGTGTTGCGCACCTCAGGGATGATTGCTAGGTATCTATAATACCTTAATAGAGAATTTTGTGGCTATGCATTCACTGGTATTCGGTCTAGGGGATTCGGTGTGCAAATCTTTTTGGTTATCTATGCTTGAAGGCCAACCCGACAAATTTAGTAATCGTAGATGTATAAGGAGTAATTAATTGAATTTTTTTCATGCTCGATTATGCTTTCGTAGGTCCTCTCTATGTGCTAACCAACTTTGGATGATGCACATAAAGAATTAGTGGTGGATCTGGTTGACAGTTAAAGAAAACTTAATGTTTAATGAAGCCGACATAAGAATGGTCAAATCCTTGATAGCGGATATATATATAAGATCGTCCATATCATTTTGTATGTCGCATGAAGTGTGTGAAGTATGTGCAAATGTGTGGGATGTGAAATATATCAATATGGTGTGAAATTCAGTAGAGTAATAGTGCGAATTGATGCAAAGAGTAGATAAGGGAAGAGTAGAGCAGAGTGAAGTGCAAAATTAGATAGAGGATCCAAAATCCAATCTATGAGCTTCACCAGAACTGTACCTTGGCATGAATAGACGCTACTATCTTAGTTCAACCTTCAGATGGTTTTAATCTAAAATTTTGTAAGGTAGTGTGCCTGAATGAAAGTGCATTCTCTTTTGTAAAACTTTATTTGATTACTCAAATTGTGGATTAACCTCCACCGTGGTTTTTCCCCTAACAGGGTTTCCACACAAAAATCTTTGTGTTATGGTGTTGTGGATGATTACTTTCTCTATTTTGTTATTTCTTTAGTTTAATGATGAAATGGTCTGAATATTAGATTAACAAACTTAAGATTTTTTGAACAGTGATTCACCCCCGTCTTAGTGTTCCCTTGAGTCCAACACACCTTGTTGTTGTGGATTTTGTTGAAGGGTACCTTGATAGTTCATTTGGGATACGCCTTGTTGTTGGGGATTTTGTTGTGGTATGTTTTGAGTGGTATTTCCTTGATGTTGTTGAGCTATCAATTCTTTCTCACTTTGTGATGGTTGCCTAAACATTGGGTTATCCATAGGTTGCATTTTAGATTGATCATTATTTTGTGAGAACAAAGGTGGTATGTTGGGATTTGCCATTGGTTTTGATATCTATCTAACCACCATTTGATATCATAATGGAATGAGGTTAGGATCCTTAAGAATGTATATGTTGAAGTATATGGGTAGTTTAGCACCACTTTGTGCTAGTGTAAGGAAATATTAGTTTTGGTGCAGGAGCACCTTGTGCATTTTAAGTTTTCAATAGTTAATCATGTAAATTTTAAAATTCAGTCATTTTAAGAATGAAAAGTGGCCATGTGTGGGCCCATTTAAATGTAATTAAATAACCATTAGGTCTTTAGGAGGTTAAGGAAGTTAATTTGCAAAAATTGTAAAAAATGCACAAAAGTTGTCATTTTGTAAAATTGTAAAAGTTGCAATTTAGGAAGTTGAAGAGTCAAGTTTGGTTTGGAAGTTGATAAGGCAGTTTTAGGTGGTTTAAATCAGTTTGTAAAGGCTATATATTCCTTATCCCATTTTTTTAATGAGTCGTGGTTGATAATTTGAATGCAAAGATAATAGAATCACCATGTATTTCTATAATTTCAGAACATTTTCTTCTGTTTCCATGCCTTGTACGGATTGGTATGGGTAGATAATGATGAAAAACTTATTGGATGTTAAAGTAACTTGAATCTACTTTTTTATGGTGTTGGTATCATGTTGATTTGTTAATATTTTGTCAAGTTATGCCAATTCTACTCTAGGCGGGTAGATTCAGATTTGAAATGGGCAACAAGCAATAAGAATTTTGGAGTAGATTCAAGTGGAATTTATCGATGCCCTAGGTGACTGTCATAGTCTTTTCAAGCAATTTAAGGGTTTGAGGTTAGGGTTTGTTAGAATATTTAAAAAAAATCATGGACACTGGTGGAATAAGCATATGTGGGTCTAATTAAATGTGTTTGAAAATTTGTTGAGGAGATTTGAGTGGGGGAAGAGTTATTTTCAATAACCCCTGTTTGGAGGAGCCTAATTAGTCCTTAAGCATCACAGGACAGTCATGTTTTCTCATATACTTTCCAAAACAACATACCTTAAGTATAAAGTATGTTTAAGGAGATTTAAATGGGTCATATAATATGTGTTTAGATTTGTGTAACTCCATCTCTTTGGAAAATTGTGACTAGTTTTGCATCGAAGGACTATTACAAGTAATTGGGGTCTAGATTGTGAATATTGGAAGAATTGATGAATCGGGGTTGTCTGAAAGTGTTTTTGCTTTGGTTTAGTCAAAATGATGATATTGAAGGTGTTTTATAGTCTGATGAAAGCTTAGAGACAAGATTTGGTGTTTTGGTGTCTTTTAGCCATGAAGAGGAAAGTGAACATGAAGGAAATTATGTTGATAGTTTAGTTGATCTTCTCAAAGTTTGGGTTTGGGTCAGAAGTACCCTTGAAGGACTATTGTTTTTGGTAGATTCTCTAATCAATTGGTATTAGAGCTATCTGATCTGGTGTTTGTTGAGTAGTTGGTTGCAGGTGCTTGATCCATCTTAAAGCTACAAAGAGGAAGAGTTCTGAGAAGTTGTGTGTTGGTTACAAACAAGGATGAGTCTGTGTTCACCATCCTCCAATGGAGATTAAGCTGGGGAGAAGGTGCAAAGTGAGTGAGGCCACTGAGAGAAAGTGGTAGGTGCATATTCCAGGATCTACTGTTGGGTAAGATAGATGCTTTTCTAAGTTTGTGTGGTGAGGAAGTGAGGGAGATGGAAACTTGTCTAAGAAGCACTTGAGTTTTTTGCCATTACTGAAAATTCAAAGTTAGTTTGAAGAGTACTCCATTGATGGGAGTAGATGAAAAGATGATTGGTTAGAGAAGGTAAAGGATGAATTAGATGAAAAGAGGAAAGATTGCTTAGAAAATAAATGTGAAAGGACAATCCTATATCCTTTGGTTGAGAAAAGGTTAGAGGGAAGTTTAATGCTGGTTTGGAAACTGAGAATATAGAGGTTATTGGGAAGATAATCTGATAGGTAGAGAAAGAGAAGGAAAAGACAAAGTGAAGGAAAAAATGAAGGAAAAAGTTGGAACCAAGACAAAGGAAAGTGTATGATCTCAAGAGTGCAACAAGTGTAAAGAAAGAGGAAGCAGTCCAAGACAATATTGAAGAAGATATGTAGGTGTGAAGAATACTGATCTACAACAATACATTTCCAAAGGGGCTTGGAAAAATTTTAGGCCGGTTGTTTGGTGCAGGAGCACCTTGTGCATTTTAAGTTTTCAATAGTTAATCATGTAAATTTGAAACTTTAGTCATGTTAAGCATGAAAAGTGGCCATGTGTGGGCCCATTTAAATGTAATTAAATCACCATTATGTCTTTAGTAGGTTAAGGAATTTAATTTGCAAAAGTTGTGAAAAATGCACAAAAGTTGTCATTTTGCAAAATTGTAAAAGTTGCAATTTAGGAAGTTGAAGAGTCAAGTTTGGTTTGGAAGTTGATAAGGCAGTTTTAGGTGTTTGAAATCAGTTTTTGAAGGCTATATATGCCTTATACCATTGTTTTATGAGGTGTGGTTGAGAATTTGAATGCAAAGATAATAGAATCACCATGTATTTCTGTAATTTTTGAACATTTTCTTTTGTTTCCATGCCTTGTATGGATTGGTACGGGAATATAATGGTGAAAAAATTAATGGATGTTAAAGTACCTTGAATCTACTTTTTAATGGAATTGGTATCATGTTCATTTGGTAATATTTTCTCAAGTTATGACAATTTTACTCCAGGCGGGTAGATTCTGATTTGAAAGGGGCAACAAGGAATACAAATCCAATATCTTTCATTTCTTCTATTGAAATTTGCTAAAAACTTGCATAGAGGTTTGTCTGAAGGTAATGCATGATTTACTTTCAGTTTAAATAATTTTGGATTAGATTCAAGTGGAATTTATTGATGCCCTAGGTGACTGTCATAGTCTTTTCAAGCAATTTGGGGGTTTGAGGCTAGGGTTTGTTAAAATATTTCAGGAAAAGCATGGCCAATGGTGGAATAAGAATATGCAAGTCTAATTAAATGTTTATGAACATTTGGTGAGGAGATTTGAGTGGGGGAAGAGTTATTTTCAATAACCCCTATTTGGAGGAGCCTAATTAGCCCTTAAGCAACACAGGTCAGTCATGTTTTCTCTAAAACAACATACCTTGAGTCTGAAGTATGTTTAAGGAGATTGAAATGGGTCCTAGAATCTATGTTTAGATTTGTGTAACTCCACATCTTTAGAAAATTGTGTCTGGTTTTGCCTCAGAGGACTATTATAAGCAATTGGTGTCTAGGTTGTGAATATTGGAAGAATTGATGAATCAGGGTTGTCTGAAAGCATTTTTGCTTTGGTTCAGTCAAAATGATGATATTAAAGGCGTTCTATGGTCTAATGAAATATTAGAGACAATATTTTGTGTTTTGGTGTCTTTTAGCCATGAAGAGGCAAGTGAAAATGAAGGAAGTTATGTTGATAGTTTAGTTGATCTTCTCAAAGTTTGTGTTTGGGTTAGAAGTACCCTTGAAGGATTGTTGTTTTTGGTAGATTCTCTGCATCAATTTTACATTTATCCCGAGGATTTTGTCCATAAGTTTTTGCATCTTAGGATTTTGGGAGTTCTCTAAGATTCTTTCCTCGGTAAGTTACTCATCACTATCATATTCTTCTATGATTATGTCCTTGGGATTTGGAAGTTGATTTTGACTACCAATCATGTTTTTGTGTCTAAGGAGTACTTCCTCATTACTAGGTGGTTGATTTTATGTAGCTTTGAATGTGGGTTCTATTTGAGGAGTTGTAAGGTCATTTGGATTGTAACCCCATGCTCCTTCTTAGTGGTATTTTTCTTGGGTGCAATAGAACTACTCTTGTTGGCTTCCATATTTTTCTTGTGTCGAGATCTCATTGTTGTCACAAACAAGCTTAAGACCTAGATAAATTTTGTGACCACTAAATACAAAATGGGATGGTGTTTTATTTTTGGGGATTATTTTTAAAAAATGAAGTATGGGGATAATGTGTGAAAACCTTCTGGTAATGGTTTATTGATGGTTTTCTATGGATTGAGTGTTTGATGCTCAAGACTCTAAAGTATGAGTGATTTTGGTGGATGTTTTGAGATGACGTTAATTTTGGGACATAAAAGTGTATAAGACTTCGACCGATATTTTTCTCTATTTTTCTAGAGGATATGTTGATACTCTTACTTGAACTAGCCTTAAGGTTACAAGCAAAGGTTGATGGTAAATATCTTATAAATTGAGAGCAAGAGGATAATCCAAGTTGTATTTGATTCGTGTCTTTAAAATAGGTTGATGTTTTGGTTTGTGAATGGATATGGAAAGATGCTGAGATGACTTGATGTAGATCTAATTGTTTTTTGTTTCAAAGGATGAAAGATTAACCAGTTTGTGATAAATTTTGATTTGCACCAAAAAATAAGACAATAGCGACAATCTTTAGGACAATAGTGGTTAAAATTTAGGACAACAACAGTCAAAATTTGAGCAATAATGATCTCTATTTCAACTTTTGACTGGTAAACAGAGAAGACAATAATGAAAATTTTGATAGAAGTGGCAGTTTCTAGAATAGTAACAGTTGATTTTTTAGGACGACTATGATAGGTTTATCAAGAACGGTCTTTATTTCATTTTTTTTGATTGGTGAACCAGTGAGCACAATAGCGACTATTTTGACAAAAATGATAATGTTTATGACAGTGGTGGTCAAATGTTAGGACAACAATGGTCAAATTAATTATAATAGCAGAAAATTTTAGGACAAAAGTGGCAGGAATGTCAATAGCGACCCTGTTTCCAGATTTTCTAGTTTTGTTTAACAATAGTTTTTTGGACAAGTTTGTAATTTTGAAATGTTTGGTTGATCTAATTATTTTGAGAATATTGTTTGAGATTTGGAAAGTGATAAAGCACATCAATCAAAGTGTATAAAATTGACTGTAATGTTTTTGATGATAAGGGGCCAAAATCAGCCCATGTTTAAACTAGTAACAACATCAAAAATATATCAAGCATTTTATCCCTAATGTCAAATTGGCCAATGGCGACACTTTTAGGCCCACAAATTGGAAGCTCCTTTGAAGTAAGGTAGGTACACATTTTTGAGATGTATATATTGGATTATGTGGTTGTGTTGCTGATATGTGGTTGTCATTGATGTTAACACTATTAGCATTAATGATTTTGAAGGCTGTATATGTCGAGGATACTTCAGAAAATTGTAATAAATATGTTGCAGATAGTTTGTGTGGCTGTGAAGGTCAGAGTGATGGAAAGTTCTATACATTGATATTTAGAAGGCATGCATTAATGGGTTTGTTGCTGAGCCTATCTAGTATGTTGCTCCAAAGTGTTGTGCTCCTACAATTATTCTATTACTGTAGCAGGTGTTTTTGAAAGAAGGAAATACAATTCTAATTAATTGAGTTGTTGCGTATGCTCCTGAGATGTTTAGTGATGTTTCAAGATTGTGCTTTATTAGTGTGGTACATCTACATTGATCGGTGTGTTCGTGATCAAAGATTTTTCCTTTGTGTGTTTGATTTTTCATGTTCTTGGCCGACATGATGGTGGTAGTGTGTTGTAGATCCTTATGAATTAATTTTTGAATGATTGGCATGATCGGGGATGTTGATTTAGGTCCTCACTATGTTGTGACTAACTTAGGTTGGTGCACATTAAGATTTGTTCATGTATTGGGCCGACAATTTGTAATTCATTTATTCCTTATTTTGTGGCCGACAGAGTTGTTGATGTAAATCCATGTAGTGGATATATAAGAATGATTGTTTTCCTCATTTTGATGTATGCTCGGTGTATGTATGTGAAGTATGTGTAAGATATGTGTGAATAAAGATCAGATCATCAGAATGTAGAGCAAAGTGTGAAGAATTTTGAGCAAAGAGTGAAGAAGTATTCTTGTGCCTAATCAGAACTGTCATCAGGCTTATGAAGAAGCTAATTAATTAGTTCAACCTTATAAAATGGATTAAATTTGATTGTCTTATGTAAGGTAGTGAGCCTTCCCTTTGAGCAGTGAGCTCTAGGTAGTGTGTTTGAATGCATGTGCATTCCTTCTTCATTTTATATAATTGTGGATTAATCTCCATTGTGGTTTTTCCCCTAACAGGGTTTCCATGGAAAAATCTTGGTGTTGTGTGTTTCTAATGTGTTGTTTATTCTTGATTTCATTGCTAATTATCAAATCTAAGATTAAGGGTTGATTAAGTAAGATACGTTTTAACTTTTGTAACAAATGATTCACCCCCCCTCTTAGTTGTCTATCCTTGTTTTTCCAATAATTGGTATTAGAGTTGGTTCCTTTGAAAAAGTCTAACAGCTTGAGATGATCCGAGATGGAATCATACAACAAGGATAGTCCTAGATTTGATGGTACAAACTACTCTCTGTGGAAGGTTAGAATGGAGTGTAGTTTGAAGTGCATTGGTGAACCTTTTTGGAATATTACAAAGGACATATATGTTATTCCTCAGAATGGTCCCTCTACTGCTGATGAGATCAAAGAAGCTAGAATTAATATTAGGGCTATAGAAGCATAATTGAGTGCTTTGACAGATTCAAAGATGACAAATGTGATAGGTCTGAAGACAATGCATGAGATCTGGAAGAAGTTAGAAATATTGTATGAAGGAGATGCACAAGTGAAAGTTGCTAAGCTACAAAGTCTGAAATCCAAGTGGGAGAACATGAAGATGAGTGAAGATGAAAACATCTTTTCTTTCATGTAAAAAGTAAATGAACTTGTGATGGGTATTAGATGTGCTGGTGGAACCTTGGAAGAAGATGAAATTGTGGATAAGATACTCAGATATGTTCCCGCTTCTTACAAAACAAGAGCTCATGCTATTGAAGAACTCATGATAGTAACTAATGTGACAAGAGATATGCTGATTAATAAGCTTGCTGCCTTTGAGTTGAGAGAATTAGGTGAATCTTCTCCTAAGACTAAATCTGCATTCAAAGCTACTGTATCTGGAAAAATCCAACAAAGATATGATCTAGAAGAAATCTTAAGAATAAACATTCAAGTATGAAGATGAAATGAAACTGATTGAAGATGAAGAAAGAGAGCTAGAAGAGCTGGAAGCATTGATTGTGAAAAGATAAGTGAGAGGACAAGATAAGTACAAAGGGAAGTTACCTATTAAATGTTTCTCTTGTAGTAAGATAGGTCATTTTGCATCAAGATGTCCTGAAAGAGTTTCTAAGTACAAACCTGATAAGTCTAGGTTTCAAAAGTAATGTTATTATGTTGAAGAAGGTGTTACTGATGATGAATCTGATAAAGAAAATGGAAATGAAGAAGGATGGGTATTCATTGCTATCAAGGAAAATGGTCTGGTGTCCACTAAATTTGCTAGTAATAACAATATTGAGAAATCTCTTGTAGCTAGAATTGATGAAAAGGATGAGTGGGTGATTGACAGCAAATGCTCACATCATATGACTAGTGACAAAAGAAAGTTCATAAGCCTGGAAAAATATGATGGTGGTGTTGTAAGATTTGGAGATAACAATGCTGGTGTGATTTGTGGTAGAGGCACTATTTCTCTTGGTGGTAAATATAATACTAATGATATCATTTACGTTGAAGGATTGAAGCACTATTTGTTGAGTGTTGGACAAATGGTTGACAAGGGATACAATCTTCAGTTCAAATATGGAAAATGCAAGATTTTGGGAAGCTCTGGGAATGCAATTGCTTCAGGTACAAAAACAAGAGGTAAAATTTTTCACTTAAGTGCTGCTAGTGAAAGTTTCTTAATTTCTCAAGTTGATGTAAGCTAGTTATGGCATAGGAGATTATGTCATGTGAATTTTGATAACATTGTCAAAGTAAGCTCCACTCAAGCAGTCAGAGATCTACCTAAGTTAGTGAAGCCTACTAACACTATATGCAAGGAGTTTCAAATGGGAAAGTAGACAAGAATTCCATTTCAGAGAAAACAACATCATTTCAATGGAGTACTAGATTTGGTACATACTAATCTATGTGGTCCATCTAGAATCAGAAGTCTACAAGGAGAAAGGTAATTTATGTTGCTTATTGATGATTATTCTAGAATGATATGGGTTGCTTTCTTAAGAGAAAAATATGAGGTATTAGAGAAATTCAAAAGCTTCAAAGTTATGGTAGAGAATGAGATAGGTTTGAAGATCAAATTCTTGATATCATATAGAGGTGGTGAATTCACTTCCTGAGAGTTCAATTCATTTTGTGAAGAACATGGAATCAAAAGAAAATTATTTGCTCCTCAGACTCCTCAATAGAATGGAGCTGTTGAGAGAAAGAACAAAACAATCCTAGATGCTACCAGAACTATGATGTTGGAAGGTAATGTTCCTCATATCTATTGGAGAGAAGCTGTAAGCACTGTAGTATATACTATTGTAACAAAGGATAATTCTTCAAAGGCATCTTACTATGTGAAATCTTGAAAAACCCTATGTGATAATGAAGTGCAAAGGAATAGATGAACAATCTTTGATAGATTGTCTTCATCCTCCATGACTAACCTCCATTACACCACCTTAATTTATCGAAATATGCATTTTGCCCTCAGATTCTAAGAATGAGCAAAACAATGAAATGACAAGACCAAAGCAAATATCGAAGGGTTTAATCTAAAATCTCATGAAATGCAACTAATACAATTAGTAATGCATCTAAAGATCTACAATATGCAAAATGAAATAGAAATCTAAATATGCTATGACAAATGAGAATAATAATGCTTAAGATTATCTAAAATGCAAGAGATTTGAAAATGACAAGATAGCTGGGGGGAAAATAAAGAGACCAAAATTGCTCTTTTATAGAAAAGTGCAATTTTCTGTGAACGGTCTAGATTGAGAGTTATAGAATCAACGCTGTGACTCTTCACATGGCCGACCTTTGGAATTCCCAAAAGGGAGGGGGTCATGTGTAAGTAAATAATTTAAATTATTTACTAAAAGAGGGAATTTAGGATTTAGAAGAAATTAAATAATAAGAGTTATTTAATTTAGGTGGGAATTAAATAATAGAGATATTATTTAATTGTTAGAGGAATGTGACAAAAGAGGTCTTTTAAATTAAATATAAGAATTTAATTTAAAGTTTAAGAGAGTGGACCTAATTAAATAAATAAAATTTATTTAATTTAGGAGAGAGAAGGCCAATGAATAATTAGATAATTATAAATAATTATTTAATTATAGTGAAAGGTGGATTAAATAAATAAGAATTTATTTAATTTTGAGGAAGGAAAAGACTTAATTAGTGACGTATTAAATAAATAATCAAAATTTATTTATTTAATAATCATGAAGAATAAATAGGTATGAATTAATCAAATAATTATGAATTATTTAATTAATAGTTGAAAATGAGTCAGAAACATAATTAGAATGTCCCAACTAAGGTTAGAAGAAGAGCTTGCAGGCATAGGTCACTTTTATGTGTCTACATTTGCCCCTCTTTGTCATAATGCAGCTTGTCGCATTGTGGCAAAGAAAGTAAGTCAAACGTATGCCCCAGTGCAAGATATGATGAGGAAGAATGATGAGGAGGGTTGCGGTATACCCCCTCGAGAGGAAAGACGGGTTCTAAGAACATGGGTGTGCTCTCGAAATGGATGAGAAGACTAGAATATGGAGAGACAAAGAAATGTTAGTGAAAAATATAGATGATGACATGAATGCAATGCCTATATGAAATGCATGTTAGTTCCTAGATCAAATCCTTCAACGTTTTTCCAGAGTACTTGACTAATTATTGCTCTTTAATCATCATTGGGCAGATTATTGTAATGGCCAACAAACACCATGATATGACATAAGCCAAGGTGTGCAAGATCGCACCATCACGTAAGACAAGCAGTCGCAAAAAGGATGATCATGACTCATACCGAAAGTGCAATTGCCCCAATCCTTTTGTCATAACCAACCGCAAGCAAAAAAAGACCAAAAGGACAAACCATGAAACGTCGTTGCTTCTCTAAATCCTGTTTCCAGGACATCCTCGAGAAACTAGCAACATGATTGCCAAAAGAACAAAATAAAGCCACCATCATGATACGTCGTTGTTTTTCTAAATCCCATAGTCAAGACATTGCTGAGAAACTCGTAACATGAGTGTCAAAAGACGAGACAAATGTCATGAGACGTCGCTGTTTCTCTAAATCCTTTTGTCGGGATCTCGCTAAAAAACTAGTAACATGATGAAAAAGCCAAAGACAAGTGCCAAGTGTTTGCCAAGTGTTTTAAGATCAAGGTTGCCAAATGCTAGGCGATATCAAATTCAGGAAGGACCCATCCTGAATGACGTTGATATCTAGGAGACCAATTCTCGGAGTTAGGAGAATCCATCAAGATGCTAGATGATGACGAAAATGCTTAGGAAGGACACATCCAAAAGCATAAAGAAATGACGAGAGTTGCTCTTCAGAAGGACACATCTAAAGAAGAACCCAAAATTTTGTCAGGTTAAATTGTCTTGATAGAATTTGATTACATGCCATTGCTGACATGCTGAAATTGACTGAGATTGCTGATGAAACGGACTACTGAAAGATTGCTTGCTCAGGATTGATGAAAGATTTGCTTGATTTGAAGATAACTTGATGTGTGTGAAAACATTGTGCCATGAACCCTAATGGACTGACCTAGTGCGGCCTCAGGGGCTTATCGATTGATTTGCCTTGCCTACGTTGTATATGCAGAGACCTCGTAGTTCGACACGACCAAAAAACTAAAACATGACCAAATTCGACAAACCTAAAGACTAACCTAAATGTCTCGGGGATTCAAATATGAATCTTGCCTACATAGCAAATGCACAGAGACAACGTAGTTCAGACAAGGACAAAAGACTGATTGAAAATGATCGATTGAATTGATCAGATTGACTCAATTTTTGGGATTTTAACACTAATTTGGATTTTTTGGATTTTTGACAGGACATTTTAAGATTTTTAGGATTTTTTCAAGACTTTTTAAGATTTTAGGATTTTTAAGAATGCAGGATCATGCATGGTACCCACTACAGTTGCACGATAAAGGTCTTGCCCCCAGACAGGTCGGGGAACATCTGAATTCAACGATATGGAGCTAGGCAAACAAAAACTAGGATACGTAAGGGATAATGATGTCAACCAAATGCTAACCATGGCCGGAATCGACATGACTTTAGGATAGATGTTATGAATGCGCTATGCCTTTGTGATTATGATAAGTGGACAAAAGTTGATTGGAGTAATAGTAGATAGCGAAGCAATGATCGACTACAGATGTCGCCTATTTGCCAGGTTTTCACCATGGTACCTATCCAAATCGCCTATTTGCTAGGTTTTCACTATTGGATGAATTCATTTCTTTTTACTATTTTTTCCATTTTTTGATTTTTTTGATGTCACCAAGATGCCTATTTTCCAAGTTTTCATCAAGGGATGATTTTTTCTATTTTTCATTTTTTTTGTATTTTGTAGGTTTTTAGCCTAGCTCTCTGATGCTATGTGTAGAACTTTCTCATATGTAAGCTGTTGATGGGTTTTGTCAGTTGTTCCCCATCTGGTGTGACCAATTGATAAGCTCCAGAACCAAATGTAGCAGTAATGATATAAGGGCCAAGCCAATTAGCCTCAAACTTTCCCGGCTTTTCACGGTTTGCCTAATTTCTAGGGTTTTGCATGAGAACCAAGTCACCGATTTCAAATTTTCTCACCATGAATCTTTTGATATGCATTTTTTCTTCTTTCTTGTAGCATTTCCAACTCATGCAGGCGAGTATGTCTATATTCTTCATCATCAATCATTCCTTTCAAGGAGACTCAGAGAGAAGGAATTTCAACCTTGATGGGTAATATGGCCTCAGATCCATAGATCAGGGAAAATGGAGTGGCTCCAGTGGGGGTACGGATGCTGGTACGATAGGCCCATAAAGTAGGATTGAGTTGTAGGTGCCAATCTCGGCCAGTGTCATTGACGGTCTTCTTCAGGATGCAAAGGATTGTTTTGTTAGACGCCTCAGCTTGGCCGTTACCTTGCGGGTAATATGGAGTGGAAAAATGGTGCTGAATGTGAAATCACTCATAGAGTTCATGCACGTTTTGATTTTTGAATGGACTGTCGTTATCTGTGATGATGGATTGTGGGACACCATACTGGAAAATGATGTAATTTAGGATAAACTTGGATATTTGCTTGCCGATGATGTAAGTGAGAGGGACGACTTCAATCCACTTAGTAAATTACTCAGTGGTGGTGATTATGAATTTATGGCCATTAGAAGAAGATGGATGAATCTTACCCATGAGGTCGAGTCCCCATTGTGCGAAAGGCCATGTAGAAGTGATTGTTCTTAATTCCTGTGCAGGTGCATGAATCAGGTCACTGTGTACCTAGCATTTTTGACATTTTTTGACAAACTGAAGAGCATCTTTTTCTCATGTCGGCCAGTAGTACCCAAGTCTGGTGACTTTCCTAGCTAAGGTCGGACCACTCGAATGAGATCCACATATACCCTCATGTGCTTCTTGTAAAGTCATTTTTGCTTCATTAGTGTTGAGACAGCAAAGAAGGGTGTTGTCAAAGCCACGATGGTATAAGGTATCACTGACGATGGTATGTCTGGCCGCTTTTTGGATAAAGGATTTTCGTTGGTTGTTGGACAATTTGGGTGGGAGGGTTTGGGATTTAAGATAGTCATATATGTCCTGATACCAAGGCGAACTAGGACCAACAATCTCGCACACCATTTCTGATTCTGGAATATCATATGCAGGCATCAAAAGCTGTTCCACTAAGAATTCAAATTGTGACACATTCTGAGGGATGTCTAGGAGAGATTCGATGGTAGCCATTGCATCAACTGCTTTATTCTGTGTTCATGGGATTTGTTCAAATGCAATCATTTTGAAATATCTTTGGAAACTATCCACCATTCTTTTATAGGGAAGCAATTTCTCATCTTTTGTGTCATATTCATCATTCACTTGATTGATAACCAATTGAGAATCTCCGAATATGAGCAATGTCTGGATTTTCCATTTTATTGCTATCTTGAGACCTGTGACCAATGCCTCGTATTCCGCAATATTATTTGTACAAGGGAAAGCAATCCGAAATGATTTAGGAATTGAATCCCCTTATGGTGTGATAAATAATATGCCTGCTCCTGAGCCATGACCAATGTGGGACCCATCAAAGTATAGTTTCCATGTTAGAGCTGGTTCTGCATGAAAGATGGACTCATCAAGAAAATCTGTTATTAGTGGATGTGTAGCTTGGATTGGTGCCTCTGCCAGTTGATATGCTATTACTTGACCTTTTATTGTATGTCATACTTGCTTAATATAATGACCCATTTCGCCAAACGACCTGTCAATGCTGCTTGACTCAAGAGATATTTTAATGGATCAATTTTTGCTACTAAATGTGTTTTATGACTCAACATATAGTGTCTTAGTTTCTATGCCGCGAAGACAATGACAAGGTATGCCCTTTCAATGGTTGTGTAGTTGAGCTCATATCCAATTAGTGTGCGACTGATGTAATATATGGCTCTTTCTTTCTCTTCATGGTCATTTTGCACCAATAATGCCCCCAATGCATTTGTCATTGCGGAGACATACAAAATCAATGGTTTTCCCTCAATAGGCAGAATTAACACTGGTGTTGTCAATAGATATTCTTTAATTTGGTCAAAGGCTATGTTGCACCTATCTGTCCATACAAAAGGATTACTTTTTCGTAGCAGATATTGGAATGGTTGACATTTGTCTGCTAATTGTGCAATGAAGCGGCGAATAGACTGCAATCTACCCTGAAGAGATCGCAACTCACTGATTCCCTTCGGTGGAGGCATGTCTAGAATTGCTTTTACTTTTTCTGGGTCAACCTCAATGCCTCGTCTTAAAACTATGTATCCCAATAGCTTACCTGAAGTGACTCCAAAGACACATTTCTTTGGGTTCAATCTAACCTTGTAATCTTCAAGCCGTCTGAAAATTTTGTCCAAGACTTTTAGATGTTCTTTTCTTGTCAAAGATTTTGCCAATAAGTCATCCACATAATCTTCCATTAGGATATGCATCATGTCATGGAAGATTGTTGTCATAGCCCTCTGATATGTAGTGCTTGCATTCTTTAGGCCAAAAGGCATGACTTCCAACAGTACGTTCCCCAAGGACAGGTGAATGCCATTTTATGCTGATCTTCCATTGTAATTTTGATTTGGTTATATCCCGAGAAACCATCCATGAGGGAAAGCATCTCGTACCCTACTGTGAGATCAACGATCATATCTATGTTGGGTAGGGGGAAGTCATCCTTTGGGAAAGCCTTGTTCAGATCCCTGAAATCCGTGTAGATGCAGATTTGTCCATTTGGTTTTGTAACAGGAACAATATTGGATATCCAATTAGCATAGTCTATTGACCTTATGAATTCGGCATCTAGTAATTTCTTTAGTTCAACCTTGACAAGAAGTGCTATCTGTGGGTGCATTTTGCGCAACTTTTTTTTTGACTGGCTTGATTCCTGGGATGAGAGCAAGATGATGTAGAACCAATTCTGGATCAAGCCCTGGCATGTCAGCATATGACCATGCAAAGTTAACTTTCCTATCTATAAAAAATTGTGTGAATTCTGGTTTTTCTTCATCTGTCAATGATGCAGCCAGGAGAATCAGTTTGGGATTCTCTGGTGTGGCTATGTTAACTTCTATTGTGTCCTTAATGAGCATAGCTAATTTTTCCTGTGTTAGGGCGAGAAAGTCCAGTCCTCCATCCTTAGGCGCCTCAGAGAGGTTTTCACCTTCGGATACGTCCATTATTTTTACTATTTTATCGTCAGAAGGTGCCTTGCGGTTTTCACCTAAAGACGTTTCTTTTTCTTTTTTATTCTTTGTATTTTTGCGACTGGAGGGTTGTATAGTCTCCCCGAAGTAAGCTGCACAATCTAGATCAATGGAGAAACCTGCCTTGTGATCACTCCATGGAATACCTTCTCGTAGCCCTATGAATTATGTAATTGCTTCATCATTCTGAAAAATGTCCATTCTTGGTGGATCTTGTTGGTCCTAGTCAATCAATTGTGGGTAAACAAGATGGATTCCATCGTCAGTATTGGTGAAAGATGGGGAAGATGCAAAAAGTGTGCAAATTGATGCCTCAAGTGAAAAGGCAAAGTTGCCAATTTCAACTTCCATGTCCGATGCAATGGATGGTCCATACTCTGAGTCAAATGAATCAAATTCAAAATCATAATATGGGATAAAATCATCATGACTAGTGGTTGGTAATTCAGGGGTATTGATAATGGGCTCAGGTGGGTTAGGTTCATGGGTGGTCTCAGGAATGGGGTGAGATAGTTCAGGTATTGCCGACGACACCTTGTGTTCTTCTAGGTTCCAAGGAATGCGCACCCATTCTTTATTTTTAGAATGTCGGTCAATAGGATCAATGTTATATTTCTAGTTGAATCGTTCTTCAAAGGAAAGTTGGCCAGGTTCTAGGAATAGTTCATCAATGTCATAGTCACTTATAGTTTTGTCAGATCCCCATTCCCATTCATTTGAGTTGGTTTCGGTAAGGGATTCTTCGCATGTCTCAACACTTTCTATAGCCGTTACAACCTTACTTGAAAGTTCAAGAGTACGTTGATCGTCAGTTCCGAATGTGTCAAACCCTAGCCCTATGTTCTTTGGTCTTGGCGTGATGGTAATTGGTTCCCTTCTTCCATTTCTGTTCTTTCCAAGGTCACTTGTGCCATCGAACCCTAGGGATTTGCATATATCATAACCTTTTCCATAGAGATGTAATGGTAGTGGAGATACCTCTGTTGGGTCTTTGTAGATCCAGTTATCTATGTCAATAATGACTTCATTACCCATGTTGCCCCACCATGTAAAAATACTTTTCGGTGGAACCTTGAAAGTTGTTTTGGGATCTACTGCAAAACATGGTCTACCATAGACCTTAGGTGGCTTCGGTATTGTGGTTATGCAGTAAGCTGTATTCAATTTGAACTCTCCACAACCAAGGTCCTGGATCTGAAAATATTTACTTGGGATGGAGGCTGATGAAGATGGTGTGGTAGACGTTAATGGAATGGATGATTTTGTGAGCGTGGATGAATCAATGTACTTGGATGAAGTGGAAGTGGAGGCCTCTTGATTGATGGGTACCTGATGCTCAGTAGTGGCTCTCAAATTTGTGCAGTATTGAAAAGGATCGGGATCTCCTGGGATAGTAATCTCAGTACCATCAAAAGGGAATTTTAGGCATTGATGGTATGTAGATGGAATGGCCTTTAAAGCATGAATCCAAGGTCGACTAAGTAAGATGTTGTAGTGTATATCATGATCCAGGACCTCGCATGTCGTATCTATGATAATTGGTCCTACCCAGAGTGGAATTGTAATAACGCCTTTAGAAGCGCATTCTTCATCATCGTAGGCCTTGATGACGATGCTCTTGCTAGCATCTACACATGTATTAGAGAAACTGAGAGCTTTAACCAATTTTAGAGAGCATATATTCAATCCTGCTCCACCATCTACTAGGACTCATCTAACCTTATGCTTGTGGACAAAAACTTCAATGTGGAGGGCATCATTGTGCGATGGTTTGGGTGAAGAATAGTCGCTATCTGAAAAGGTGATGTGATGGGGTGAATTTAGATATCCGACCATAGTCTCAAAGTGGTTGACATCAATACTGGTTGGGACAGACGACTCTTGCAAAAATTTGTCTAAGATAGCCTTATGTGTGGGTGAGATATAGAGCAACTCAAGGATGGATATTTGAGCGGGTGTCTTATTCAATTGTTCAATAAGGTTGAACTCTGGCTTAGGAGTTGACTTTTTTGCAGATGGACCAGGTATGGTGATTTTCGATTGACATGGAGAAGGACCTGGAATGGTGATCGTGCCTTTGCAGGTGGTGACATTGCACTCTGGGAATTTTTTAATGGTGATGGTATTAACATTCGTATCTTCATCAGCAGCGCAAAGATTGTTAACATCGGGGTAATTGTACATAAAACAGGTGGTATTGTAGGTCGGACGAATGTTGTTGGCTTGATTGTTTGTATGTTGTGTGCTAGAGAGGATGCTTTACCATGGTCCTACAGTGGGTTCTTATGTATGGTATGATCTGCATTAGATGTAAAAGATTGACCACCCAATTCAATGGTGTGGTTCTCTATGAGGTCTTGCACCAGATTTCATAATTGGTGACAAGAGGAAGTTTTGTGCCCTTTGACATGGTGGAAATCACAAACTGCATTATCATCCCACCATGATGGTTTGAATTAACTTGGATCATATGGTTTAGGGTCTTCTAATGTGATGACACCGTTTTGAAGGAGTTTCTTTAAGACAACTTCAATAGGTTCACCCAAAGGAGTGTATGTACGCCTTTGGATTTTCCGGGATTGATGCAACTGCCTTTGATTAGTTTGGGTGTAATTGCTTTGGATAGAATTTGTAGTTGGTGTTGGTGTCGTGACAGGTACGTTTTGGTTTTGTACTCCTTTGATTGTGAGTACATGACCTGTTGCATTTATAGTTTTGGCATCAACTACACCGTCGTTTGTGATATGCTTGTTCTTGACCTAGTATTTGTTTTTGTCATTTGAGCTACTTGGGTTATTATTGGTGGTGGTGTTGATGGTTTTGCCACCATATTTTAGTTTTCCTTTGGCAATCAAGGCTTTTTTGAGTTGGACACCCTTTTCAACAATGTCAACAAAAGTGGTGCAACAATGAACTTGTAATCCATACCTTAGCGGTCCAAGGAGAGTTTGCACAAACATGGTTACTTTCTCCTTTTCAGGTATTTCTACCGGACATCTACTTGCTAAGGTTCTCCACCTTTGAAAAAAAGGAATGAAAGTCTCTCCTGCATCCTCTTGGGTAAGTCTGCATAAGGAAACAATATCAATGTCTGTGTCAATGTTGTAGGCATAGTTCTCCACAAATTTGTTTGCCAATTCATCCCATGTTTTGATTCCCTTAGGCAAGAGTGAGAACCTTTCTAGTGCATGACCTGTGAGACTTCTTGAAAAGAGTCTCATGAGATAGGTTTGTTCATAAGCAATATCCATGCAACTAGTGGTGAATTCTCTTATGTGTTCAATTGGATTCGTTTTGCCCTTGTATTTGGGAAAATGAGGTACCACATATCCATGAGGAAAGGGTGGCATATACAAGGTTGTGTCAAATGGATAAGGACACAAATCATAGGACATGTAAGACTTTTTGTTGGATTTTTGCAAGGTCTCCACTTGCGTTTGAAGAGTAGCTAGTTTGAGTGTGAGTGACTCCACAATGGGGTTGTTGGTAGCATCACACATATTGGTGATAGGGGCAGCATGACTCCCTTGTTGTTGCGATGAGATGTATTGATTCGAAATTGGTTGCTGGTGAGAAAATTGAGTATTTTGAGGAGGTGGTTGTTGGAAGTAAATGTTTTGATGAGGTGTTTGTTGGAATTGAGTGTTTTGAGGTGGTATGTGCTGCCGTGTATGGACTTGAGTAGCATATGTGGGGATTTGAGATCCTGCCATGTTGGATGGAATTTGTGGGCCTTGCTGATGTTCAGTTTGTTGATGTCCAAATGGAGTACAAGATTGGGTGCCTTGATTGCCTTGATCAAATGAGGCATTTGGGCCTTGATTGGTGTTTTTTTCCAAAGGAATGTTGGTATTAACCTATGAATAACGAGGTTGGGGTCCTTGGTTGGTGACTCTGCGTTTATTTCTCCCAACAGGATGCGATGAGGTAGTTGCCATAGTATTTGAGAGACCCAATAATAGGTTTGTTGATGGATCCATGGTATTGAATGAAGTTCCAAAAAGATTTGAAGTAGTTGCCCCCATTGTTGACCCAAATGTTTGTGAAGGGTTAGTAGTTGCTTGTTGGGGGATGGATTGGGATGTGGTGTTGATTTGGGTATATGGTCCTCCAATGAATGTTGTGTTGGTTGTGGTGGCTGCATTAGTTGTGGTAGCAACATTGGTTGGAGCAACAAAATTGGTTGTGGTGGTAGCATGACCAAGGGAGTTAGTATTGATGGTGTTGATGGTGTGTTGTGAAGGGGCTCCCATGGATAGATTGTGTGATTGATTTGGAGATGTTGCTCTAATGGTGTTGAGGTCAAATCCTTTTGGTAACCTAGCCCCCTTGTCAAGGAGCATGGCTAAATATTTGGATGGGTCATGTAGGACTAATTCGTCCACAAAAGAGGCCACTTCTGGGTTTTGGGCAGCACCTCGTAAAACGCCCCCCTTTTGGTCTCTGTAGATAAATTGCTCAAAGAGATTGTGTGAAATGGATGCCTCAATGAAAGAATTGATCACCGAATTTTCCATGTCATTAGAAAGATCTCTCATGTTTTTAAGGAATGAATTCGTGTTATTGGTGAAATTGGGAATATTGATGTCTTCACCAAAAAGATCCATGAGTTTCTTCCTTTTTTGTAATCTAGTTTCAACCATAAAAAGTTTTGCTCAACTTTGGGATGATGATGGATAATGACCTATAATGTGACACTATGTTTTTGGGTTTTTGAGAATAAGGAATACTATGAAATGCAAATGAGACTTTTGAAAGGTTTGGTGGATGCAAAAAATGATATGATTCTAAAATGATATGCAAACTAAAATGGAGCCTAAGATACACTCACTATTGAGAAATATAAGGAGATGACTACTTGGCCAACAAAGTGCTTGCAATGTTTCAGGTTTGGAAAATCAAGGGACCAAAAATGGGACTTTAAAAGAGGACAAAGTGAAGTTTCCACACTAGACTGTTGAGTGGGAAACAATTCACAAAAGTTTTGACTAAGTGACTAAGGGTGATGGGGTCCAATGATAACCTACTTTTGAAGACAAAGTCTTGACAATAGATGGTAAGGAGTGTATTCCTAAAATCTACAAAACGGGTGACTAAGGAGATGATAAAGCTAACAATGCAACTAGCCAAATGCAAATGGAAACCTATGATGATTCTAAGAATGATGTGTAATGAGGGAAATTGAGCAACTCAGTATCTGGTTTGACAAAAACAAAAAGGATGGACTTGATGGAATTCTAGAAAAGACAAATTTCGACTTTGATTTTGGCAGTGAGCAGAATGTTTTTTGAAACCTGGAAAATGTGGCTCGATAGAGCAAATGCGGCTCAATAGAGCAAATGCGGCTCAATAGAACAAATGCGGTTCAATAGAGTAGATGCAGCTTAACAGAGCAGATGTGGCTCCAAATAGCAGATGCGTTACATGAATTGATTGTGGCAATTTTTTCACAGACAAGCAAATGCGGTTTAATAGGGTGCATACAGTTCACAAGAGCGAATGCGGCTCATAAGAGCGAATGCAGCTTAACAAAACAAATGCGGCTCAACAAAGCAAATGCGTTGCAGGAATTGATTCTGGCAATGTTTTAGACAGAGCAAATGCGGCTCAATATAGCAAATGCGGCTCTGTATTTTGCAAATGCAGTTTGTAAGATCAAATGCGGCTTTTTACTGCTCAAATGTGGTACAAAAGTCCAGTTGTGTTGCATGAATTAAATTCTGGAAAAAATAGAAGGTTGTTTGGTCGATTTGCCGAGTTTTTTATCTAGATTTGTTTGATGTTCAGATTGTTTGAAGATTGTTTGAAAACAGACAACAAGCACATAGAATCTAAATTACTTCAAACAGACTCACTCTTAGAAGTCAAAAGGTCATCATCACAATCACATCCCACATCTTAAAATCGCGTCAACTCACATAGCCGTGTCACCCCCTAG
This sequence comes from Sequoiadendron giganteum, assembly GCA_007115665.2. Classification (NCBI taxonomy): domain Eukaryota; kingdom Viridiplantae; phylum Streptophyta; class Pinopsida; order Cupressales; family Cupressaceae; genus Sequoiadendron; species Sequoiadendron giganteum. The sequence continues at coordinate 871,745,560 of CM021101.1, forward strand.
AGGGTGCCCGTGTTTTTGTCTTTTCTAGGTGCGTACTCAAAGTGACGGAAGTGGATACCGAATCCCTTGAGCAAACAATCCATGGCGATTATATGGTGAGTGTCTTGGGGGAAGATTCTTCCCTCCCCTTGCACTGTGATTGAAACAATGTTTGGTTACTGACACGGCTGGCCACTACACTAGGTTCTTAGTAAGTCTTTCCATTCGACGTGACAATAGATAAACTCCCTCGAGAGACCTCCCAATCTTTAGAACAAAGATTTTGGGGATGGTTATCCTGTCTACTGCCGTCAAGTTGGATTTTCATCAACAACTTGCTTTTGATTATAGTGGGTTGGAAACCTTAGCTTTAGGTGTTCCCACTTAGGTCATTCCCATAGGGTGAGTACTTTTTCCCACTATAGCAAGCCTACTAAAGGTTGTAATAAAGCATGAATGCATAAAGAAAATGAGTAAGTCTGGCTTTTTGATCACCCAGTAAAGGGGAGAGCATATACCTATTACCTAATCAAGCACAGTAGACAAATGTTTAGTTTTAAACCCAAATGAAAAATTTGTTACTCTAAGTGAAGATATTGCTTCACAACAATCATGGGGTTCATTTTAACCAAACAAAAAGAAGATGTGGTGACTATCTTAGGATTGATAAATTGCCAATTAAATGACTATCCTAGGATTGATAAGTTTCCAATTAAATGCCTACCCTAGGGTTGGTTCGTTTTAAGTCCATCAAAATGAAAAACTGGCTACGGATGTGTCGGATCCAGATTATAATTCGAAAATAGAAAATGACATTTTACCAGCCAAATGCATCACGTTCTGGCAGATGCGGTTCGGGAAAACAGATGCGGCTTTTGGGGTGTTAGATGCGACTCGGCTCTACAGATGCGTTGTTCAGAGAATCAGATGCGGCTTGAAAGGTCACTTGCATCGCATAAAATAGCAGATGTGTCGTTCAGAGAGCAGACTGCTGGTTTCGTTGACAGATGCGGCGTTTGGCATTTTGAATGCGGCTCAGTTCTTCAGATGCGTCGTTTTGTCTCTCATATGTGGCTTGACAGGTCACTTGTGTCATTTAAGCTGGCAGATGCGGTGTGATTTAGCAGATTTGTCGTTTTGTCTAGCAAATGTGGTGATTCGTATACCTGCAACCTGCAAAAAAAAAAAGTGCCGCGACCTACAAAAAAACATGACGAAAAATCCGTACTATGCTTGAAAAACGTGTTAATCAAAAGTCAGGTTCACCAATGTAACAAAGGATAATTCTTCAAAGGCATCTTACTATGTGAAATATTGAAAAACCCTATGTGAGAATGAAGTGCAAAGGAATAGATGAACAATCTTTGATAGATTGTCTTCATCCTCCATGACTAACCTCCATTACACCTTCTTAATTTACCGAAATATGCAATTTTCCCTCAGATTCTAAGAATGAGCAAAACAATGAAATGACAAGACCAAAGCAAATATCGAAGGGTTTAATCTAAAATCTCATGAAATGCAACTAATACAATTAGTAATGCATCTAAAGATCTACAATATGCTAAATGAAATAGAAATCTAAATATGCTATGACAAATGAGAATAACAATGCTTAAGATTATCTAAAATGCAAGAGATCTGAAAATGACAAGATAGCTGGGGAGAAAATAAAGAGACCAAAATTGCTCTTTTATAGAAAAGTGCAATTTTCTGTGAAGGGTCCAGATTGAGAGTTACAAAATCAACGGTGTGACTCTTCACATGGCTGACCTTTGGAATTCCCAAAAGGGAGTGGGTCATGTGTAAGTAAATAATTTAAATTATTTACTAAAAGAGGGAATTTAGGATTTAGAAGAAATTAAATAATAAGAGTTATTTAATTTAGGCGGGAATTAAATAATAGAGATATTATTTAATTGTTAGAGGAATGTGACAAAAGAGGTCTTTTAAATTAAATATAAGAATTTAAATTAAAGTTTAAGAGAGTGGACCTAATTAAATAAATAAAATTTATTTAATTTAGGAGAGAGAAGGCCAATGAATAATTAGATAATTAAATATAATTATTTAATTATAGTGGAAGGTGGATTAAATAAATAAGAATTTATTTAATTTTGAGGAAGGAAAAGACTTAATTAGTGACGTATTAAATAAATAATCAAAATTTATTTATTTAATAATCATGAAGAATAAATAGGTATGAATTAATCAAATAATTATGAATTATTTAATTAATAGTTGAAAATGAGTCAGAAACATAATGAAAATGTCCCAACTAAGGTTAGAAGAAGAGCTTGCGGGCATAGGTCACTTTTATGTGTCTACAACTATCAACTAGGTAAATGTCAATGGTAATTTTGGTAAGAGTCCCTTTTAGCTGTGGTTTGGTTATAAGCCTATTGTGAAATATTTCAAAATATTTGGAAGTAGATGTTATATCAAGAGAGATGATGCTATTGTAAAGTTTGATGCTAGAATTGATGAAGGAATCTTTTTGGGTTACTGTTGATGGTTAAAATGACACAAACAACATTAAAACAAAATATTTCTACTCTATTTCTCTTGAAAAAGAAAGACTACATATAGTGGCCTAACTCCCAAGGTCCTAGTAGTTGGTTCTCAACTATTTGATGTCACTCAATTGGTTCATGCAACTATAATATTCAAGGGGCTTGTGCTGGTAACAAAGGATTCAAGCTATGACTCTCTTTATCAAAATAGTTCCTGTAAATCAATGGGTTTTAAATAAAAGAAAAAGATAGATCCAGGGGTAAATCAGTAAGTATGAATTAAACTTATCTAATATCCAGACATATACTTCTAACAATGAATGTTTTCTTAACCGATCACAAAAACCATAGCATGACACAACCCACAGTATGACTGTACCATCGTATACATCTTAGGTGCTTAATTCAATTCCTCTATTTGCATATCACAAGTATTTCCAAGATTTCAAAACAACACACATTCATTCATCATCAAAACTATAGATCAACAGACTTCAATAACTTTAATTCAATGACAATTTAACAAGATAATCTTTAAACTTGGTTTCTTCTAATGACTTTCATCACATAAGAAACTATCATGCTTCAACACAATCACTGGCATTCACGTGGATTATAACTCATTAACCTTATCAAACAACACAATTCAATGCAAACTCCATATTTCATAAACCTGCAATTCTATTAACTGCAAAAAGATCTGGTACAATGTATCTCTGCAAAACTCTATAAAATTCTATCTCCTAGCACTAGGTAAGCCAATCCAATTCTCAATTAGCTGACCCTCACAATGTGATACCCATCTGGTATTTATAGATATACAAAAGAAGTTCGAACTTCACTTCTATCTTAGGCTTTCCACCTTTTTAGGAGCAATCAACTTTCTTGGAAACTCAGATCAACTTTGATCTTGAGTTCTTACATTATGCATTCAGTTTGATCTAACAATAGAAGATAGAAATAGAAGAAAAGAAGTCATGCACCCTTAAGACTGTCAGTGCTGCATGCATGCAACATGCAAGGAAGAAGATCATCATGCGACATGCAAGATTTTATGCATGTGAAGCTAGATCCGCTATGAACTCATCATAACTGGTGAAGAATTATTGTAGCATATCCATATCTGGCCCATCAATCCAGTCATCTTCAAATTTGATGTGATCCAACTCAACTACAACAAACTCTTTCATACTTTTTACCTTGATCAATTCTTTCCCTGCAGCTTTTATTTCTTCTTTGACTTCTACGAGCCGATCTATCACCAAATCTCCTCCATCATCTTTCTCCTGCATGAGTCCTTGGAATCTTTCATTCCATTTCTCTCAAATCTCCTGCAAGCAAACCTCTAATTAGACCTTTAGATAAATCATCATAAAACATGCTTTTAAAACATACCTGTCACACATATATCGAAGTCTGAACCAGACAGAAGCTCAAAACAATCTCTTTTACAAAACTGGCGGACTCAGAGCAAAAACCGACACAGGAACTTCACCTAATAACAAACGGGCTCGAAGTCAGAGTTGGGAAGGTTATTGGAACCGGGATTGGAATGAAAAAGTGATTTGGTTTTCTTTGAATTCTCATTTTCATAGTCTATTTCCATTCCGCCTCCACCTCTGATTTGATCATCGTTACTTTGAAGAAAGACTTTCCATTATATGCGGAGCCGGACACGAGATGAAAATGGAATTGATAACCTTCGCAAACAAAATTCTTAAGTTCAAGATCAGTTCTGATCTTGCCTCCGCCAATTATCACATACTTCAAGGAAACCTTTTAAAAATCAGAATTAGAAATGGAATGAAAATGGAATTGATAACTTTTGTAAAACAAAACTCTTATGTCCATAATCCATTCCAATCCCGCCTCTGCCTATGCTAATCATGACATCATCAAATTTATTCATTTTCAACATAACTTCATGATTAAAACCTAGGTCGCTATAAAATGACAAGGAGCTTTAAAAATACCATACTCATATGACCATGGGGAATCAATAGCACTTTAGGGTATCATTTTTTAAAATCATTTAAAGTAATTATAGAGACCAACGAAACCCTAATCTAACAAACCTAATAAAACTAGGGCTCGGGTTTAAAACCCTGCCATTCTACCAAAAGACGAAACCCTAATTTAAACAATAAATCTAATCTACCCTAACTCACTGTAAAATCTCTAATTTACCTCACTGTAGATTCTTAATCTAACAAACACCATTAAAAACCTTTAATCTAATCTAATCTACTGCAAATCAAAAATAAACACGATGCAATCACGATTAAGACGTGAAAGCCACAATGCCCAAAAATAGAAAGAAATGACATGATAAAACAAGACAACAAAGATTAAAGCAAAACAAACAAGCGAAAACAAGAACCTGCTCATTCAATCACATCGATGATCATAAAATTGCTTTAAAACACAATGATTGAATACACAAGCAGATACAAAGGAAAACACAATGAACACAACTACAGATAAACAAAAAACATCAAAGATAAAAGACCTACCCCAAACGCAAACAAACCCGCACTAACTTTCTGAATCGATTCACACACAATATCCCTTCTCTATCTCAATCAATTTGCTCAAACGAACTCTGCTATTTCTCTTCGCGCTCTCAGACTTGTAAAAATAACAGTAATGATCGGCTTTAACCCTTAATAAAGGAAAATATGTGAATTTCTACCTACACCGACAACCACCATTAATGCATTAAAACACAGTAAAGGCGGAGTTGGAACTGTAAGAGAACGAACATTGGTCTGCAGTGTGCTTCAGTCAAAAAGTCAACGACCAAAAATTGGCGAGGGCGGAACTAAAATGGAAACATGATCTTAAACTTATAAAATTTCCAAACCTTATTCCCATTCTAGCTCCGCGTCCGACAACTAAAAACAAAACAAAAACAAATACAAAAAGTTAAGTAAAAGACCAACCTAATAAAACTAAACACAAAAACTGAGACAAAACAAATATTAAAAGTAGCAGAGGCGGGATTGGAATAGAATTTGATTTTGAAAATTTTGATAACAACCATCCCAATTCCCACTCCGACTCCACTTCTGCTAAAGACTAAAAACAAAGGCAAAGAAAAGACTGTCGGGAAAGAACCAAAACCAAGCCTCAAAAGAACTTTCAGAACCTGATTCAGCTCCGGTTCCGCTTCCGACAGAGAAACCAAAAAAAAACAAAGTATTGGCAAAACTAGACTCCAAACTTTGTTTCAAAAACAACTAAGTACAAAAAACACAAAGGGGGACCCATTTTGATCAAAGCAAAAGATGGGGTGGTTATGCAAGGCATAACAGTTACTCTACTAAGAGCAAAGCCTACCAGTGCTACAATAGAAGACTGAAGAAGATGGTTGAAAGTGAAAATGTCAGAGTTGATGATGATATTGACAGATCATCTAGGTACTATGGATATGACTTAGATAACCAACATGAAAGTTCTGATAAAGGGAAGAATTCTTAGACACCGAGTCAAGCTCAAATTGTTTCGATGAATCAAGAAAGTTCAGAAGCTTAAGCTAGTGGAAGTACAATAGAAAGAATAGAAGAACCAAAAGTTAGAGAAAATCCTAAAGTCCCAAGGTATGTAAAGTTAAATTATTCTAAAAATTAGATTATAGGAGACAAGAATAAAGGTGTGCAGACTAGAAGAAGAATTGTAGAAGAGAATTTCCTAATTTCCAAGACTGAACCTAGCAATGTCAATGAAGCATGTAAATATGAATATTGGATGGAAGCAATGAAGGAAGAACTGATGCAGATAGAGAAAAATGATACATGGATTCTTGTTCCTAGACCTCAGGATAAGAACGTGATTGGAACCAAGTGGGTCTTTCAGAATAATCTAAATGAACAAGGTGAAGTAATCAGGAATAAATCAAGACTGTTATGTAAAGGGTACTCACAAATGGAAGGTATTGATTTTGAAGAAACCTTTGCCCTTGTTGCTAGAATTGAAGCTGTAAGATTATTTCTTGCTTATGCTACTTTCATGAACTACAAAGTATATCAAATGGATGTAAAGTCAACATTTCTAAATGTTGAACTAGAAGAAGAGGTGTATATTGAGCAACCAAAAGGATTTAAATTGACTAATGAAAAAGACATGGTATGCCAACTGAAGAAAGCACTTTATGGAATCAAACAAGCCCCTAGAGCCTAATATGATAGATTGGGTAAATACTTGTTGAAGCTTGGATTCAATAAAGTTACTTCTGACAACAATCTATATTTCAAGATGGATCAGGATAAAGAGTTGAATATTGAAGTATTTGTTGATGACATTATTTCTGAGGGAGATGATGACTTATGTATGAAGTTTGCTGATCAAATGAAAAGTGAGTTTGAAATGTCAATGATTGGAGAGATGAAATTATTTTTAGGATTATAAATTACTCAGTTAGATGATGGAATATTTATATCTCAGTCCAAGTATGTGAAAGAGTTACTGGAAAATTTTGGTATGGAAGACTCAAAGCCTATACACCCATGGTAACCGGATGTAAGTTAACACAAAATGATGATTCTCCCAAGGCTAATCAAACAAGATATAGGTCAATGATTGGTGGATTGATTTATTTGAATCAGACCATACCAGACATTATGAATGTTGTATGCATGGTTGCTAGATATCAAGCTGATCTGAAGGAATCACATGTGACTACAGTAAAGAGAATTTTTCAGATACCTGAAAGGAATAGTTGATTTTGGGCTATGGTAACCTAAGGATGATGACCTTACCTTGAATACATTTACAGATGCAGATTGGGAAAGAGATGTGGATGACAAGAAAACTACAAGTGGTGGTGCATTCTTATTGGGGAAGAAGCTGGTGTCTTGGCTAAGTAAAAAGTAGAATTCCATTTCCTTATCTACTGCTGAGGCAAAATATATTGCTGCTGCAAACAATTGTACTCAAGTATTGTGGATGAAGCAAATGCTGAGAGATATCAAAGTTGAGTATGATGAGCCTATTTCTATATTCTATGACAATTCAAGTGCCATAAACATTTCCAAGAGTCCGGTGCTACATTCAAAGGCAAAGCATATATCTATCAAGTATCACTATTTGAGAGACAAAGTGAGTGATAAAGAAGTTAGACTAGAATATGTGCCTATAAAGGAGCAAATTGCAGATATCTTCGCCAAAGCATTACCTAAGGATAATTTTGAGTATCTAAGAGGAAATTTAGGGGTGATTTCCCCTCCTAATCTAAACTAAGATGCAAGTCTTTGCATCAATCCGTGCACTTACATTCAGATCTTGTTTCAAATTGATGTTATTATGGTTGCTACTCAGGGGGAGTAGTCAGAATATTCAAATATGTGGTTTAGATCATGTGTACTTTTTCCATTTATGTAAAAGGGGGAAAAGAGTAATGTGAAAAACCCTTGATGAAGAAAGGGGGAGAAGAATCATGAGAAGAAGACTATTGGAGAAGAGCTAGTTGTGCTTGATGGTATTTTTTTTCACATCATGTGTTGCCATTAATGCCAAAGGGGGAGATTGTTGGATTCTATGGTTGTGTTGCTAATATGTGGTTGTCATTGATTTCAACACTATTAGTAGTAATGATTCTAAAGGCTTTATATGTCAAGGATATTGAGAAAATTGTAATAAATATCTTGCAGATAGTATGTGAAGCTGCGAAGGTCAAAGTGATGGAAAGTTCTGTATGTTGATATTCAGAAGGCATGCATTAATGGGTTTGTTGTTGAGCCTATCTAGTATGTTTCCTAGAAGTTTCAGAGGTGCACATCAAGATTGAAGAAAGTTATGAAGTGTTGTGCTCCTACAATTATTCTATTACTGTAGCAGGTGTTTTTAAAAGAAAGAAATGCAATTTTGATCAATTAAGTTGTTGCATATCCTCCTGAGATGTTCAATGATGTTTCTAGATCATTCTCTATTAGTGTGGTATGTCCGCATTGATCAGTGTGTTCATGATCGAAGATTTTTCCTTTGTGTGTTTGAGTTTTCATGTTCTTGGCCGACATGATGGTGGTAGCGTGTTGCGGATCCTTATGAATTAATTTTTGAATGATTGGCATGATCAAGGATGTTGATTTAGGTAATCACTATGTTTTGACTAACTTAGGTTGGTGCGCATTAAGATTTGTTCATGTATTGGGCCGACAATTTTTAATTCATTTATTCCTTATTTTGTGGCTGAGAGAGTTGTTGATGTAAATCCATGCAACAGATATATAAGAACGATTGTTTTCCTCATTTTGATGTATGCTCGATGTATGTATGTGAAGTATGTGAAAGATATGTGTGAATAAAGATTAGATCATCTGAATTCAAAGCAGAGTGTGAAGAAGTTTGAGCGAAGAGTGAAGAAGTATTCTTGTGCCTAACTAGAACTGTCATCAAGCTTATGAAGAAGCTAATTTATTAGTTCAACCTTATCAAATGGATTTAATCTGATTGTCTTATGTAAGGAAATGAGCCTTCCCTTTGAGCAGTGAGCTCTAGACAGTGTGCCTGAATGCATGTGCATTCCTTCTTCATTTTCATTATAATTTTAACAGGGTATAATTATGGATTAACCTCCACCGTGGTTTTTCCCTTAACAGGGTTTCCACACAAAAATCTTAGTGTTGTGTGTTTCTGATGTGTTATTTATTCTTGATTTCATTGCTAATTATCAGATATGAGATTAAGGGTTGATTAAGTAAGATAAGTTTTAAATTCTATAACAAATAATTCACCCCCCTCTCAGTTGTTTATCTTTGTTTTACCAATAGTATACATTTAAGTCTTTCAAGATTAGATAAATAGGGGCCTCCTAGAATGGAAGGATGACCCTATCACCCTCTCCTCAGAAATCTATAAGTAGCAAGCTAGAAGTAGCTTATACTAATTTGGGGATTTTTTTCTCAACTCAAGGGATTTCATATGGTGAGTAAAGTTATTCAGAGTATGATGTACATCTCTTGCACTGAACCATGTCACCAAGTATAATATTTCAATCAAAAGATAGGTAAAACTACTTTAACACTCTTAGTCACTACTCAAGGGACTGATACCTGACGAGCACACAATAAGGTGCTTAAGACTTTAACCACTCCTACTAGGGGCACTTATATGTAAAGATACCTCCCTATTTTGAATGACACCACACGACCAAAGCTAATACCAGTTAATTCTTGGCTTTCACAAAAATCATTTATATAGTGGCTTGAGGAAAATTTCTCTTTAGATCACCTTCAAGTTCTCCTTTTGGGATGTGTCTCTTAGGTAGGCCTGATCTAAAGGTAATGATGAAAAGAAATGATTGTGAAACCCAAAGTGCTTTTCATCACCCAAGATTGTCAAAATACACAAGGGAAGAGGATACACACTTGGTTTTCCTAGAAAGATGAACACAGTATACAATTCATAGTAGTTTATTTTTAAGCCCAAAATTTCAAGTGTGTAAAGATACCAATTTGATTTTTAAGTACACAAAATTCAAAATGTTTTAGAATTCAAGCAAGATATATCAATTTGTATATAAAAAATAATTTGGTCAATTTTATAACACTAAATTGAATATATTTTTTTGATACGTGAATATTTGTATTAATTTTTGAAGAAAGCTATTACATTTAAATCAGAGAAAGTCCAGAAGGATCAACACACCTTGCCACCTAGAAAAAAAACATTAGACCAAAAACCCTAACCACCACCCTGCACATTCAACCAACCTAACCTACCACCAAAATGATGTGCAGGTATTCAAAACAAAGGCACTTGCATAAAAAAGCAACCCCTTAATTGAACCACAGTAAGTTGTCGTCTACAATCAAGAAGTCCCTGAATTTTCGTCACCAATCCACATCGCATGATGGTTCCAAAAATAGGAAATGCTTCAGGAAGATAAGCCCGCATCTTTCCCTTTCCCGGTGCTACCTCAACTCCTCACCTTCAATGTCCAGAATGAATGGGAATAGTTCCACCCACTCCCCAAGAACTAGAGCCCTCAACACATCTCATGGCCTTGACACCCCCACACCCGACACAACAAATAAAACCATGTCCATGGCACCCTCTAAAAGAGTCTCCCAAATCAATTTCCGTGCAATGAATATTGCCATTGCTCATGACACAACCAAGTCTAGAAGTGAGGCAATAAACCTAGCTGCTATGTCTGCATTGGTCTACCAGTGCTCCGACCCAAGCATGAACTCCTCCCCGAGCAAGACCTCCACCGCACCAAGAAAAAGCTCATTGATAGGGAGGTTGGATGAATCAATCATTGATTCATGTTCTAGGTCTTGTTTGGAAGACCTCTAAGGTGTCTCACTTGACCACTTCAACCTATAGGACCTTTTCTTATTTAGGATCCCCTGGTTCTCCTTTCCAACCCAACTACCATCATAACTCTACCTACCAAGTCAACCTTGGTGCAATTTTGCAACTCTCACATTAGCCCTTAATCCACCCTAAAGGCTACCATCCTTCCAAATCTTGAACTTAGCTTTGCAGGGGTGTGCAGGTGTCTCTAATGACTTCAATCCATCCTACTATGGTTCTTGAGGGTCCACCTAACTCCATGTGCAAATCACTTTCACAAAACCCCTCTTTTAGGTCTAAAAGGGCTACTAGCCCTATGAGCCCCAATTAGGTCTCCTTCTCCGAGAAATCAGGTTTGTTCTCCAAGGTTTTCCAAAAAACACCCCAATATTTCCTTGGGTTTCCTGGTCCATATACCCACCTCTCAAGGATTTTAGGGGTCCTGGCCCTCAACTGTCCGTACAAATCCCTAATCCACAATTGGGCAAAATTAGGCCTTTTCCAACCCTTCCCTGTCTTCCCTACAAAATGTTAGGTGTTCCTCTCACCAGATGGATTGATGGAGTTTCCTCCTCCATACTGTGTCTTGGAAAGACTCATACCTGTCCTCTCCATACTGTGATTTGTCAAGAAATGGACACCTTTGCAAATCAAGTGCTCTACACTTTAGTCTTCTCTAGCTAGACACTTCCTGGCTTGCCTAGAAGAAGAATTCCACAGTGACTCCAATGCTATCAAAGACTCCTAACCCTACTGTATATACAACCATGGAGTCTAGTCACAATTCCCAAAGGTTTGTACAATTTGTACGGTGGGAATGTGATCTAACCCTCCATTCTTCTCAAACTGCCTGGTTCAAACTAGCAACTGTAAAGAAAGCAAACTATCTACAAACATTGCTTGGAAGCTAAACAACAAATCTAACTAGTGTCATACATAATTCTAAGAGTTTCTAACCTACATTATGCATGAATTACACTGTTGATCTATTCCATTAAAGCAACTCCTCAATGCAAACAAAAGAAACCAAAAATTCACACACAAACTCAACTATTTTTTTTCTTTAATTCAAAAACTAAGAACAATATCAAATGCTTCCACCCTCACTCCCATGTCGAGGTCACCCTTAAATAGGGTCTCTAAGTCAGTTATGCTCTTCTTTGAGCTCTCCTTGGCCGCTTGTGTCTCCCATTGAGCAACCTTTGCAAATATTCAAAAAAATATCCTCAAAGTCCTAAACCTCATCTTACATCCTCAAAGTCCTAAACCTCATCTTGAGTTCAGACCTATTTACAATTATTCCATGGTCAACATGACCTTCATTTGGACAAATCACAAAAAAAATGACACACAAAAACTAAATGAGGTTGTTTAGTTGTCCTAAGAAAACTTGTCCTAGACAACCTCCTAATCCACCTAAAGCAACCTATGGGTGCTCCTGTACCACTCATCCCAAACCTTGAAGACAAACTTCAAACACCCATGCCATATGCTCCCGTAGAAAGCCTAGAGCTTCCTGCCAGACGATAAACTAATAGGGGACTCCATTAAATCCATCAAAGAACATGATGATTTCGCACTACCCGACGACAATATAAACACCATCCAACATCCAATCTCACCATTCCCACGATGTCTTGACCAAGCTGTCAGGCCGAATTAAGAGGCCAGATGGACAACCAATATGATTCGAAGGCCTCCCAAGGGACTTAAATGTTCGCCGCCACCCACATTCGTCTCGCTCGCACGAGCCACGATTATGTTGTCACCTTCAACGACACCAAAACTGACCCCTCGCACATGGCAATCATAAAACACTAAATTGAATATTTCTAGTTGTGTTCTTCATCTTAATAACATCAAAAAATGAAATTGTGTTCATCTTAATAGCACCAAAATGAAAAAAATGATTTTAGGATCACTTAAAACAAAGTGAGATTTTCTTGTTCAATTTTAGGAGCACCAAACGAAATATGAGATTTTCCTTGTTCAATTTTATAAGCACCAAACGAAATATGAGATTTTCCTTGCTCAATTTTATGAGCACCAAAATAAATATGAGATTTGTATTGTTTAGTTTTATAAGCACCAAAGCGAAATTTGTTTTAACTAAGATCTTTAAAACTGAAATGGCCTTGGACCATTCACCAAATTTGCAATTAGATTGTTGTTCTCATGAAAAATATGCCATAATCTTGCAAGGGATACAACAACAATATTAGAAAACCTCCAAAACACAAAAAACAATCAATCATTAGGGTTAGGAAAATCAAAAAATTCAAATAACCTTGGCAGATTGAAACAAAATTAAAAAATAGAACAATAGCGGATCCTTTTAGGAAAATAGCAGATGTTTTATTTGGAACAATAGCGGCCAAGTTAGACGATATCGGTAAACAAAAGTACAACCATGGACCTATTTAAGACAATAGCGGCCCTGTAAAAATCAACTTTGTTAGAAACCTGTAATACAAAATAGACAATAGTGGTTAAAAAAATCAATAGCATGCTTGTTCAGTGTAATAGTGATAAAAAAAGTACAACTACAGTAAAACCGTGAAAACAACCATGTGAAAATTCTAGAACTTCAACATTTTAATTATCAATAGCATTTACTACAAAAGACATTAGCATTTTGGAACCTTTAACTGCTCACAAAACTTGCCAAAATATTAGTGTTAAGGACCTAGGGTCCCATCGGGCATGCCAATTGATGTAAGGGGGAAAATAGCATAAGGAAAACAATAATGAATAGAACCAAAATCAATTCAAACAAGATTAATTTCCAAACCCATACTCACGAAATGCAAAATGTAAAGCAATGAATCCAAACAAATAAGAAACTTAAATGAATCCAAAACAAAACAAGTCTTACCATACCATGTCGAAGTTGTATTTGTATTGATGTTGGATTGCATTTAAATCAATATGAAGCCTCCATTTGTTGGTTGCAAAAGATTCAAAGTGTGTTAATGGTGGTTGAAGATGTGTGTAAAATCTCTCAAGAATTTGAATGTTAATTCAACATGACTTCCTTGCATAAACTCTATAGATTCTCCAATAATTTTCGAGAATGAAGAGGTTTGTTATATAGATTTCATGTTTCAAGATGAACAATCAAGATTTCATAGTAAAAGATCACGATCAACGGTTGAGAACCGTTGAGAGGAAATAGATTGGAATGATATGGGAATGATTGGGGGGGATTGAAGAAATCAGGTTGAGTGGTTAGTGGGATTGAGGAATAGATTGAGTGGTTAGTGGGATTGAAGAATATATGAGTTAGTCAATTGATTAAAGTGAGAAATTAGTGATAATTATTTTCTCAATCACAAAAGGGGTGAGGATAATTAATTAATTGAATAATTAATTAATATTTTGGAGATGAATGTGCCATTCATGTTTGACTTTAATAAATAAAGTTGTATTTGTTTGTTGACTATGTTGAATGATTTCAAATAATTAATATAATTATTTAGGTTTAAGAAGGGAAAAGTGATTTAATTAAATTATTAAGTGAACATAATTGATTTAGATGAATAGGGTATATTAGTGACATAATTAATAATTGATGTTTATTTAATTAATCAAAAAGAATAAAGTTAGATTAGGTGATGATATAGTGAATTAATTAAATAATTAAAGATTATTCAATTAATAAAGGAAAATAGGGTTTAATAATGTAAAATGATGTGAAATACGATTAGATTAATGATAATGATGTCGATAATGGAAAAATATCACTTAGAATGTGTGATATGCGTTAGTTCATTTTTAAATGTCTACACTATCTTAGGAGATTCATCATTCTTTCTTAACTTGCAACTAGTAACCATAGGAGTGCATACAGGTTTAGAATCCTCCGTTCCAAATTTCTTCAACATTTCCTTGACACATTTTGATTGTGAAATGAATATGCCTTTTACTGTCTGATTGATTTATAGTCTAAGGAAAAAATTCATCTTCCCAAACATTGACATTTCAAACTCATTCTGCATTTATTTTTCAAACCTCTTACACATTGCCTCATTTCCTCCAAAAATTATGTCATCAACATACATAACCACAATTAATATTTGATTTCTCTTGACTTTGAAGTAAATATTTCTATATATGATACCATTTTTGAATCCTTGCTACAACAAGTACCTGTCCAATCTTGCATACCAAGCTCTAGGAGCTTTTTTGAGTCCATACACTGTCCTCTTCAATCTACAAACCATATTATGATTTTCTGATAACTAAAAGCCTTTCGATTGTTCAATGTATACCTCTTCTTCCAGCTCTCCATTAAAAAATGTAGACTTCACATCCATATAATAAACCTTGAAGTCCTTATGTGCTACAAAGGCTAAAAACATCCTAATGGCCTCCATTCTTGCCATCGAAGTAAATGTCTCCTCAAAATCTATTCCTTCTACTTGTGAGTAGCCCTTACACACAAGTCTAGCCTTATTTCTAACAACTTCTCCATTCTCATTCAATTTGTTCTTGAAACTCATTAGTTCCTATCACATTCTTGTTTTCTAGTCTTGGAACTAGTTCCCAAGTCCGAGTCTTCTCAATCTACATTAATTCTTCTTCCATAACTTTGATCCAATTCTCATCGTTGCATGCTTCAATCACTGTCTTAGGTTCCATTTTAGAAAGTAAGCACAAATTTACTTGTTCCTCTATCATAGTAGCTTTTCTTCTTGTCAACACACCTTTTCTCTTGTCCCCAATGATTTGATCCTTAGAATGATTTTTCTACACATACTTAGGATTCTTAGACTTCCTTTTTGAAGCTTATTCCTCTTCCAGTTTCATTTCCATTTCTTTTTCTTCTTCTCTACAAGAGGACTCATCAAATTCATATCCTTTTATTAGAACTGAGCTTTGATGTGGTTCTTCACCCACTTTAACATGTGCACTTTCAACTATCTTCTTCAATCTCTTGTTGTAGCATCTAGTTTCCTTGCTCTTTGTAGAATATCCAAGGAAGATTCTTTCAACTAATCTTGCATCAAATTATCCTAAGTTTCCTTCATCTCTCCTAATATAACATTTACTTCCAAACACTCTAAAATATTTAATAGGAATTTTTCTATACCATAGTTGATAGGGAGTCTTTGAACTGTTTACTCTTTCTTGTACTCTGTTGAGTATGTAAACTGTAGTGTGAATAGCTTCTCTCCAAGAGACATTTGCTATATTTTCTTCCTTCACCATAGTCCTTGTTGCTTCCTGAATAGTCCTATTCTTCCTTTCCAAAAATCCATTTTGCTAAGGAGTCCTAGGAGCTGAAAAATTCATTTTTATTTCACGATCCTCACAAAAACTATTAAAATCATTCTCACCACCTTTGTCAAACCTCAAACACTTAATTTTCATATCCATTTCATTCTCAATCATAGATTTAAATACTTTAAAATTTTCTAGAGATTTTTATTTTTCTTTGAGAAAGGTTACCCAAGTCATTCCAAAGTAATCATCAATTAACAACATGAAATACCTATCACCTTGAAATATTCCTATTCTTTTAGGTCCATATAGGTCTATATGTACCAACCCCAAAGGTCCTGCGGTAGGATATTCCTTGATTTTGAACCTTTTTCTTGTATACTCTCCAACTTGACACTCTTTTCAAATTGCATTGATAGGATTTTTAATTCTTGGCATATCTCTCACAACTTTAGTAGAGATGATACTCACTAGGCTATCAAAATTGATGTGAAACATTCTTCTATTTCATAGCCAAATTTCATTAATTTGAGTCATAAAGCACTTACCATTTGCACCTTTGAGCTAATAAACATTTAGACAATCTATCCTTGTTCTTGCAACAACTAGAGTTCCAGAGCTTCCTTTTTTGATCTCACAACCATAATCTTGAAACACGAGGTTATATCCTCTACTACACATTTTTCCTACACTTAGAATATTATGTCGAAGACCCTTGACATAAAGAACATCATCTGTTTTATGCTTGCCATCAAAATTAATTGAACCTTTTCCACATATCTTAGTAAGTATATCATCACCAAAATTAACAAGACCACCTTCAAACTTATCAAGTTTAAAAAAATTACTCTTATCACCTATCATATGATTTGAGCATCCACTGTCAATTATCTAGTAATTTTTCTCCTCTCTTGCATGAAAATCAATCAACATAGTTCCTTCAATGTTATGACATATTTATAGATCACTTTCCTTAATACATCTTTCATAGTCAATATAATTAGTTCCAAAATTCAAGGCCATGAACAAGCATTCATCACTTTCATCATTTGAGTAGTCAAATTCTTCATCATCAGATATGCTATTATCCTCTTTAATATTATAACTCTTCCTGACAAATTTTCCTTTGTGATCTTTGTGTTTATCATTTGAAACTTTGGATGGACATTTTGAACCATAATGAACTATCTTTCCACAAATAAAACATTTGAAAGGTAACTTACCTCTATATTTTCCAGTGCCCTTTTTCAATCTCCTTACAAAATTTTCTTCCACTTCATCAAAGATCATTTGGATTTAATTCATCATTCCTGTATGGCTTGATAACTTTGAAAGAAGTCTCTTTTCTTGAATCATCTTTCTCTCTTATTTCAAAATTAGTTAAAGCACCAAAAAATTGATCCCTAGTATACTGATCCAAATTTTGAGCTTCTTCAATAGAAAAATTTTAGAGCTATAAGATTTAGGAAGAGTTCTTAATACCTTTTTTCACAAATTCACTTTCCTTGAGCTTTCCACCAAGGTCATTGATGGAATTGACATCTTCATCCTTTCTATGAATGTAGCTTGCAACATATTCATCCTCTAACATTCTTAGGGTTTCAAAATTGGTCTTCAAATTCTATATCTTTTCTTGCTTGAATTTAACATCTCCTTCATAGATACTCTCCAACTTCTTCCAAATCTCTTTAGTAGTTTTATAGTTCATAACCTTCACAAGTTCTAAATTAGAAAGATAAATCATAAGAGAATTCCTTGCTTTTCTATTTTCCCATAATCCTTGATTTCATCATCGCTTATCAAACCATTACCAGGTTGAGTATATCCAGTTTCAATGTAATTCCATACAGTGAACCCTAGTGAGACAAGAAATATTTCCATCCTAGTCTTCCATAATGCATAATTTGTTCCATCAAACAAAGGAGCTTTTCCACCTTTCTTATGTGCCATACAGATCTACCTCAAGTGGTTAAGATTGTTTCAAGGAACCACAACTCTGATACCAATTGTTAGATTCATAGGACAACTAAGAAGGGAGGTGAATCATTTGTACATCAAAACATTCAATCCCTCATTAATATTCAAACCCTTGTATAGAATTAGCATGAATGAAAAAAAATGAAACAACACATTAGAAACCATGCACAATAAAACACCTGATTTATGTGGAAAATCCAAGAAGGGAAAAACTATAGTGAGGATTAGCTCGTAATATAAATGAATAGCAACACTGGTTACAATAGGCTCACTACCCAAAGGACTCACTATCCAAAAAGAAAGAAGGGATCATTGCTAGATTAGAAAGAAGAAAGAAGAAGACTATTATAGAGAGAACACTATCTCAGAGCAATAGGAAGATCCACCATTGTAGCTCTACACCATCCACAAACTTTGGCTCACTTCCTCTAGCAACTTTAGGTACACTAAAATGTATACACCTTATGCTCACTGCATCTAGAAATCATAGGAATTTAAGATTGCACTTAGATCATAATACTTGATTGGGTTTCACACTACCACACATCATATCTAATAATTGACCTTGTATATATACCATTTGCAACTTGAAAAATATCTTCAAGTCGGCTACAATGAAACATATGCACCTCAAATGTGCAAACACCAAATAGGTCGGCACCAAAAACCTCTGCGGTTGAAAGAGATGAAGGTGGACCACGCCAAGGGTTAACTAGGACCCAAATCTACATCAGCATGCTACTCAACACATTCACAAACCATGAGGTACTCCAGAAATAGCGTGAGCATACCAAGTTGGTGAAACCCGAAGTAACACTACAAGTGACCACATACACGCTTCTCCAAGTCCATAAAAAACATGAAAAACACATAAAATACCACAAAAAATCCAAGAATATTATAAAATCACCATAACACTCTACAATATTGCCACAACCATCTACAACAAATAATACTTTCATCTTGTGCATTAGGATGCATTACCACTGAACTCCAACAACATGAACTGAACTTGCAGAGAAACTCAACACCAAAAAATCCAAGGGAAGATAAGTATATGAAATATAATCATGTTCCCAAATCCGAAAAACATGAAACTTCAACACAAATAAATGTGGAGCAATCTCATTTCTCCTAGACAATCTTGTTTCACAGTCCACACACTGGTGAACACAACTTCCATTGCCTCATGATCCAAAACTTGAAACTATAGATATAACATCTTTGAACACATATGATCAACATATCCAAGCCGCACAAGCATAACTTCAATACTAAAGAAATATAGAGAAAAAAACAAAACACCACTCAGGCACACTATATAGTTCTTTTATTCAAATTTTCTCAAAAGCACTTGGAAACCAAGTGATATACTACAACTGCAACATCTACTGATAAAAAACATAGAAGACATTAATGATAACACTGATGATAGTAGCACCACAACTCCTTCTCATAAAAACTACACAACATAGTGCAACACTTTCCAACAACTCCAAGAGGTTCCACATACAAGGGGTTGGCATCAATGGAAACACCGACAATCTCCAACAACTCCAAGTCCTTCGACATGAATGACATAAAACAAGAATTAAATGGAATAAGATAAGATAAGATCTCATGAAGATGACTAATACTTTTAGAGATATTCCTAGGACCTAAGTAAACTTAACATGTGAATAAGACCTACTAGTGGACTAGATAGGTAAAATATCATATTCACACCAACACGCCCCCTTAAGTACAAATTAGGGAGGAACAAACCAATACAAATTATGCAAGGATGGGTCTTGACTACAAGGCCATGTTCTAGGTACCCATATATAAATGATCTCTCACAAATGGAGTATTGGTTAATAGATTTGGCACTATCTAAAATCTATAAATTACACTTTGTATGCCTGAATATGGGAATAATTATTTACCAACATTTGGGAAAATTATTTCTTATAAAAATAACCGCCCTCAAAATTTTAGAGGTACAAACCCTCATCAGATAGAATTTTATTAGTTTATTAAATTGAAATTTACCATGGGTATGCTTTTAACCATAAAGTAGTGAAAGGTTAAAGTACTACAGACTCTTTTATAATCTTTAAAGAATGATTTACACCATAGACATCAATAAGTTTTCATACCTATTTATAAAATAAAATTGTCATGAAACCAATTAGAACATAGACTAATTTAAGTTTTGAAGAAAATAAACCAATAAAAATTTCAACTTAAAGATAATTTCCAACTTGAGAAGATCAGACACCTAAAATAGTTCTTACACTCACACAAAAGTATAAAAAATTGACAAAACCAATTATAATGCATAGATCATAATAGATTTTTATTCAAGATGTTAAAAAATGTATGCTCATAGACTTGCAACATCTTCTCCAAATTAACAAAATTTGTTCTTTTCTTGTTCACTTTTCTATTATTACTTTTTTACCAATTTGTTTTTCCCTCCGAAGGACATAATATCTTGTCTAATATATATAAACATGTAAGAGAATCCGTTTCTTAAAAATATTTGAATCTTGGAGGTTAAAGAACCCTTTAAAATCTCAAAAACTTTAATGATCCTTACAAATTAAATTCCATATTATAATAAACATATTATTGTTGAGGTGAAACATTACTAGAATCAGAATCATTCCTAATCTGTCGTGATGTCTGGGATGACTACATGACACACTTGACTTTATAATCCAAAAATGCCTTGATGAAAAGTGGAATTTCACTATGTTGTGGGATAATAACATTATTGATCCTTAACTTCCAAAGTTCCTTGTTTCCTTTGACAAGATCCAATTTGTTCAGGAATGTTGTTGGGTGCGCAATACATTGTGTCAATGTCGAATCATTAACACTTGTATTCCTCATATTATCTACATTGAAATATTTTCCACTGAGAAATCCTTCTATCATCCCTTTGAAGTTACTTTTATTTGCTTCCAAATCCTCATCTTGGGAACTATCTTTTTTTCTTATATCAAAACTAATTGCTAACAGATCTTTCTAAATATCTGACCTGATCTAATTGCAGTCCTTTAATAATTTATTTTGTTCTAAGATATTTTTCTTTAAGAAAGGAAAATTCAATTCAATTGTTTTCTTCCACATGAAACACTTAGTGTCATCAGTACTTAGCAATATTTGTTCTTCTACCAACTTATCCATACACAAATTAGTTATTTCTTTCAAATCCTTAGCTTCTTGTTTCCACAGTGGCTCTTCATGCTTAATGCTTGTGATTTCAATTTCAATTTATTTATTCAATGAATCTGCATCGTCATAAATTGTCCTTATTTATTCAATGAAATTTTCTCCTTTGGTTGAGATATCCTTGTTGGACTAACCTCCAGCATCTCCCTTCGGGTTCATGACATAGTTTAACCGCCTCCTATGGATCTTAACTGACACTTGTATTGGGCATTGACAGGTCAATCTTTTGGTGCAATGACAAGGCCAACAATTGGTATCAGAGCCGGTCATGGGTTTGAACCCTTAGGTGACGCTGAGGGGGGGATTGTTGGACTAACCACCAGCATATCCCTTTGGGTTCACAACATGGTTTAATCGCCTCCTGTGGATCTTAACTGAGGCTTGTATCAGGCATTGATAGGTTGATCTTTTGGTGCAACAACAAGGCCAACAATCCTTAATCCAATATTTCGTTGCCTTACCATAAGATTTATATGTATAAATTTTATTGATCATTTCCCTCCCATTGGTTGAGTTAGGATTAAAATAACTTATTTGGCTCATTGGTTGGATTGAAGGATCAACAAGTAACTTAAACAATATTTTAAAAATCTTATCTATTGTTGTACTCGATCCTTGATTTGTTTGTCCCTTTTTGTCCTCTCTACTAGCTTATCAATTAACACTTGGAAGTTATGCATGCAACTATCTCTTATTCAAGGTACCAAATTAATTTTGGTAATGTTAAAATCTTTCACATTCATCTAACTAGTATCCTTCTATGTAACAAGGTGAGCAACGCCTACATGCATATTTCTTGTGATAGTATTTTCCAATAATCTAGAACTAATTTTAGGCTTCTTAGGTTGTGGAGTCCTTTGAAGAAGTTGTTTGATTGTATCCTTATTAGGAAGGTTCTATTGAACTAAATTTATCTTCTTAGTTAACATTCTATCTAGCCAAGAAGCGAAAGAAGGGGCAAAAGGTGATTATGTATTGCAAAAGCAAATTGCAAGGATCTTTGAAGAGGAGGAGCATCCAAAATTTTCACTTCTGGGGAGGAAGGAGGAGTTAGAACAATGCAAGTGTGAGGGCTTTGATTTTCATTAGGTGGAGGATAATTTTGAATAGATCTAGAGGATGATCATAGCAAGCTATTAAAGTCCTGAAATCATAGCAAGCTAAGTTAGGACCAGTACGCCAAGAGAAAATCCTATATAATTGTTGACCTTGTTCAAGTTAATACTCTTGATTTGTGTTGCGGTAAGTCATTTAGGTGCATGAATCGTAGTAGGGATTGTAGAGGAAGATTCATTAGAAAAGAAAAGGGAAGTAGTTCACAACTTGAGAATCTTAAATCAAAAATATCTGTTGAGCGAACACAACTCGAAGAATTGCAAAATAAGTCAAAGCCATCTGTTGAAGGAATTAGTTCAACTCAAGAGAAATTGAAAACTTAATTTCAATCATTAGAGTTACTCAAACCTGATATCAAGAAGTGTGTCATAGAGTCTACTACTGTTGAGACACCTGCAGGTACCCATCCAATTTTTTTTGAAATATTACAAAGAAAGGTTGAAAAGTTCTTTCAGGAATCTTACGGACCAGAAGCTGGTCCATTCTTAGAATCCCAAGAGCCATTTAAAACCTACTTTACCCCTTGGGCACTAGATGCCATGGACCCCAACAAAAATTTCAACAAAAATAATAACAACAACAACAATATTAATAGGGAATTGGCCAACAAAAATCTGGTTACCTTTGAGTTTCCAATCACATATCTTGAACAAGATGCTCCTATGAAGAACATTCCTCATTATGCTTTGCCCATTTTTCATGGTCTTTTGATCGAGGATCCTGATATGTTTTTTTTTGAATTTGATGTGCTGTGCCACAACTATGATTATCAAAGTGACATGCAAATTCTCAAATTATTCCCAACTACATTAAAGGATGCAACCCTGTGATAGTTTATGAACCTCAGGAATATCAGAACTGTTAGTGTAATATATTATTTACTACACTAGCATAAGTTAACTTAGGTCATATTAACTCTAGGTTGCATTTAATCTTTTAAATAATGTTGTTAGGGTTTCCTTGTTGTCACATCAAGACACATGGCAACATCTTAATGCATCTTGTATCTCACCCTTTCCTATATAAGGAGGGTTATTATATCATTTGAAACATCCTTTTTACCTCATCATTTGAGAGGTCTTAATATCAAGAAAGCTCATTCTTGCATATCCTCTTGTGGAAGATTTATCATGTTCTTGCAGGTGTTCCTGGTTATTAATCTTATTCAAGATTTCTAACATGGTATTAGAGCCCTTCCTGCAAGACTCTTCCCAAATCTGAGGATTGAGCTATGGCTGTAAGATCTTCTTTGAGGTTGTCTCCATATTAGGTTTTCTCTGGAAGGTCACTTTCAGTGCATGTTGGAGGAAATCTGAGCTCATATCTGAGTCCAAGGCTATCGAAAAAGTCAGAATCGACTTTTGTTTCTCCAAAATCCGACATTTTATGCCAAAGTTATGAGGATTTGAAGTTTTGCAAGATCTGGAGATTGCAGACCTTTAGGAGCTTTTTCACCTCAAATTGACCTTGCCATCAGATCCAAAGAGCCCGAGAGACAAAAATCGACATATAACACGCCCATATTTGGCGTCAGCTGTTCGTGAGGCAAATTTTTTTTCCCGTTGGCGACCGTACGGCCCACCCAGGGTCGGGTACGATCGTGCAAAATAAAAAATTATTTTAAATTTTTGCCTGCTGGCCACATCATTTCTCCCGATGGCTTCGCCGACCACCATCCCATCCGTTGACATCACTAGCTATCCCATCCGTTGACTCCGGTTTCTATCCCATCCGCCAGCTTCGGTCTTCCGACCCATTCTCTGCTGACTGCTGCCGGTGCCAACTGCACTGCCAACTACAAACCAAGCATTCATCGCTGACCGACCCCTTCTCTCACTGGGCTTCCATCTTCGATACCACTGTTGACCGCCGACCACTACCGGAAGTTCTTCATCGGGTCATCGCCGCTGGCTCTTGGTTCCTCCGGTGACCTCAGGCTCTGCCTTTGCCCACCAAGCGGCGCTGCCACCCATCACCACCACAGCTCAGCTCTACCGCCACCGATCCGATGGTTTGTTTTTTTTATATTTCCATCCCGCCCCCTGGTCATATCAGCGACTAGGGGCTAATTTTTTTTAGCCCGGGGTGCTAAAATTTTGCACCTATTTAGCCTGCAGGCCCTAATAGGGCAAATTTTTTCAAATCGCCATATCTTTTCACCAGGGTATCAAAAATCAGCAAACGAGATACCGTCAGAAAGAGAATTTGGTCTACTTTCTTGTGGTGACTTCCATTCTATGAAATATTTCTTCCAAATAATTCTATAGTCAATTGAATTCAACCCTTCATTTTAGACATAAAGGCTCATATCTTCGCAACCGTTGATCGAAATTCAGTGATTCCAGTGGCATCAGGAAGGTGATTCAGAGCTCTTTTCATCCGTCTAGTCACTTTTATCAGTTTCAGCTCTAGGTACTCTTGCATTGGTTTTGTTCAAATTTGGTGCATTTGTTCAATAACTTGGATATCTTGAAGCTTGGGAAAATGTCTTGTTTTGGGTGGCATCACTTCAGTTACATATCACTTTGGAAGTTTCTATTTGTTGCTGAAGGTCATTGTCTTTGTACTTTTGGAGAAATTTGTTTGTCCATTATGGGGCTTGCATATTATCCTTCTTCTCCATCATAAACTATTGGTATCCCTTCACATTTAGTGATTCCTTGTTCAGAGTGATTGATTGAGGCTTCCATCATCATCAACATTCATCAAGAAATTCTTGAGGGAATATCACTCCTCTATTTAGATCCCACTGTGGAGAATTCTCTTGAGTCTCAACATTTCATTATCTCAACCTTAATTGGGAATCCTGAGACTATCTTGGGGGCACTTGGTTTCTCTTCAGAGACTTCATATATGAGACTTCCTCCATCTTCATCGGAGTTTCTTCTGCATCTACCATTGGATTGGCTTCAGTCTTCTCTCAATAGTTTTGAGGACACTTCATTATGGGTGGGCAATCAAGTCTCCATCTATTCCTTCGATGAAAGGACCATCACATTGCAGTCTTTGGATTTTGTTCAGTATCTATTTTTGCATCGTCCTAATTTGTCACCTTCTACATTTATTGGGTATGTACCTGAGTGGGTTGTGGCATCTTCATCTTCATCAAGCAAGGAGACACATGAGCAGCTTTCAGAGACATCATCAGCATTCATATACATCCATCCTTCCTTCAATTCCTATCCAGAATGGGAAGCATCTCTGCACTTACACCTGGTTTTGTTTCTTCTGAAAGGGAGACAAGTTGTTTGTCGACATTGGATCATGTTTTGTCTACATACACTTACTTTTTTTGCAGATGATCACATATTTTGGGGGGGCTATATTGTCTCTATGGGGATTTATTGTATTGTATCCATGTGATGATTGTTGTCCTTGGGGAGATGATGTTGAGTCCTCCAAATCATCACCTTTTTGCTTTTTATCTCCTTTTTGGAGAGGTGTTTTCTTCCCACTGGGTTTTCCCCTTTTCTCCATTTAGTGGGAGATTAGTTGCATTTTAATCCTATGTACATGGGTACCTAATATGGTCATCAGCCAAGACCCATCATCATCATGCATAATCATTGCATTTTATTTTCCTCCCTAAGTTGCACTTATGGGGGGGTGTTAGTGTCATATATTATTGACTACACTAGCATAAGTTAACATAGGTTATATTAACTCTAGGTTGCATTTAATCTTTTAAATAATGTTGTTAGGGTTTCCTTGTTGTCACATCAAGACACATGGCAACATCTTAATGCATCTTGTATCTCACCCTTTCCTATATAAGGAGGGTTATTATATCATTTGTAGTATCCTTTTTACCTCATCATTTGAGAGGTCTTAATATCAAGCAAGCTCATTCTTGCATATCCTCTTGTGGAAGATTTATCATTGTTCTTTCAGGTGTTCCTAGTTATTAATCTTATTCAAGATTTCTAACAAGAACATGGGAAGTCATGAAGGAATTATTCTTGACGAAGTACCAGGAGTATTTCAAAACAAAGAAGGTTTGGGATGAAATATTCTGCATGAAACAATGTTACATCCCCTCTAACTTAAACATGTTTATGGAAATGAAATTATGATTGTTATGTTAGTTGCAAGTAATTGTTTTTCATGAGAATGTGAAATTGAGGATAAAATAATTGATTAAATATCGTAACGACAAACGTGAATGATTTTGTTTTTATATGCAAACATGTATGTGATGATGAGGTTATATTTAAACATGTATATATATGTCGAGAATGGTCTAACCCTAGTATTTTTGTCAAGTGGTTGCAGGATCATCAACACTCGGGGGAAAGGGAAATATCATCAAGGAGAGGACATAATTAACAAAGGATCAAAATTATAATTCCACCATGAGTTAGTGTAAGATGGTTGTGTAAGACGTAACCCTGGTCATATCTCTTCACTACAACAAATCCTTGTGATTTGCTCCATTTTTTGCTTCCACCCACTGTTTTAATGTATTTTTTGGTAATTTTTTGAAAAATTCGGTGCTATTTATTGGGATGGCACAATTTTTGGCATTTATTTTGCATCGATCAGTACAAGTCGGTGGTAATTAGCACCTAAATTAATGCCGTATTTAGCATCGATATTAGCTTCGAGTTTAGCATCGTGTGTAGCTTCAATTTTAGCTTCGAGTTTAGCTTCGGGTTTACAACCAAATTAGACACCCCTATGTCGAAGAGACTTATTTATATGTCTCATCAACGATGTAAAATAGTGAAATGTCAATAAGATATAGGCATATCGAGGAGAGAATCACTTATGTCAGATCGAAAAGGTATATCTACAAGTGCTCGGTGAAACACAACTCTTAGATATAACGAAGTAATATTGATGAGACATTGAGATATCGGTAAGACAAATAAGATTGTCTCATCGACAGTCTTCAAGTAATGATCAAAAGTATACACCGCTATACCACTGGGAAGGTGAGAAACATATGCAGTAGAGTGGTGTACACCGCAACCCCACAGTAAGAAGCCTTGAGCAAGGCGGTAGTGTGGTAAACAATAGAAGGGAAGGGAAAAACACCGCTATATCACAAGTTTCCCCGACATGGCAAATTTACATTGATATATAAAGAAATACCACCAAAGGAAAATATCGATGAGATAATGGCATATCGACAAGATATATTAACTTGTCTCATCGACACCGGAAATCAACATCAGAGGAACATAAGATCTAATGTCGACGAGACATTGAGATATCAATAAGAAAAATAAGATTGTATCATTGACACTCTTCAAGCAATGCTCAAAAGCATACACCACTATACCACTGGGAAGGTGAGCAACATATGCGATAGAGCAATATAAACCGCAACCCCGCAACAAGAAGCCTTGAGCAAGGTGGTAGTGCGATAAAAAATAGAAGGGAAGGGAAAAAAACTTCCATACCATAGCAGGTATAATAAGAGATGGTGATAGTACGTTAATCGTGGCATCATTAGAATTTACAACATTAAATGCAGAAAATCACATCAATTGCCAAAATTAATTGCTATTAAATTATTAAGAGTTGCCAAAACTATTATGAATGAATACCACACCATCTAAAGATAAGTGAGTTTTCCCAATATTGCACTCAATTGCAGTGCACTAGTGTGGAAGGAGCTAAGGATACTCTGCAATATAGCACTCTAAAAGAGAAGAAGTCTTGCAAGCATGAAATACTCGGGTAAGTGCACAAAAAATCTTTGAAAGAGCTCTATTAATTTAAAAAATCTTTCAAGGTTTTGTCATTTGAAACCATAGTAAAGAAAATTGAAAAATTCTTCCTAAAATAAAATGATTAGAAGTAGAAGAAATTCGGCCTAAAATTAAAGATGAAGAACCTAAAGTAAAGAAGAAAGCAATCCATCCTAAAACAAAACAATCAGAAGTAAAAGAAAGTCGGCTTAAAATTAAAGAAGAGACCACTACATCAGTCCATATTAGATATACTTCTAGGGTCTACTAAAGAGGTTAATAAGAAGTTTCTTGTGGACACTGCACAAAGTTGTAGGGATGCCCTCATTTCCAAATCTGGATGGGACCTATTTGGTATTTTTACAGTAAGAGAAATGAGAAGATTCCAGTGTCAAACGCTTGGATGTTGGATATAGCAAGGTTGATTGTCCCAAATCTATTTGTTGATGTAGAATTTATTAGATTTCTAGCCAAACACTATCACTCAACTACCAAAACAATAAGGTTTCCAAATAATAGAGTATTGGTAGAAGTAACCAGAAAAGCCATCATTGAGTGTTTTGGCTTAAACAAGTAGGCTCTGACCAAGATAAACCTGCAGAAAAGTGAGGAGGATTATGCTAGGTTAAAAAAGACTTGTAGAAGTGATGAGGTACCCCTATATATAAAAAAAGGCATTGGTAAAATAACATTCCCCATCTCTACTACCACTACTAAACCATTTAATGTGACAAATTTTTAGTATTAGTTTGTGAATACATATTTAGCTTTTTGCCAAGTGTTGGGGATAGATGCTCAAGATAAAATTACAATAGGCCTAATGATGATGGCCATGAGAATTCAAAACCCTAAAACTAATATTGAATATGAATTTTCTTCATACCTTGAGAAGGCGTTAGATGATGAATTCTCCCAACTTATAGAGGATAGAGCACCGATTACATTCAGACACTATTCCCAACTGTGTCATCTGATATTGTACCAAAATAAGAACCATTGGAATAAAAGAATGGACTTGGCTATAGTAGATGAGCAAGGGAATCCCACACCTATCTAGAAATGGTGCTATATTTGGGACAGCCGGTGCAAGAATTCAAGCTTTGTTGTATTCTACGAAGACTTTGTACACATAAACCTTCGAGTTCTTGGGTATGCAATACCAAGATTTTCAACCGAAATTTTGCAGCTAGTGGGACCTTTGGATTTAAGACTAGAGCAAGGTCATACACACAATTTTGGAGATTGGTTCTTCCTCTCAGAAGTTACAATAATAAGAGTTTATGGATGCCCTGTTGCTTGACACATACTGCCAAAATTTGTGCCCCTCAAATTAGCATTTCTTGAATTTATGTGGCAAATGATGTGGATGGAGAAAGATGTAATGCACAAGCAGAAGAAAGGCACTTTCCTGCCAAACCAAACCAAGTGTGAAGATTGGGCTATAGGCTCAGACACACTAGAGGAGTTACAGTATTATTTGAAGATATGATATGCATTGAAATATGGAAAAGAAAGAGCCTTTTACCCTAAAAATCATATGAACAACATAAGGCACAATCTTCTTACCAAAATGACAGTGCCACACCAAGTGAATTTTGAAGAAGATGTCATAAGGAACTACATTACTTATAATGATGTATTTAGTAGAAGGAAAAAATGGGAATATATGAAGAAGCTTGAAGAAAGGACGAAGTGAAACTCCAAGGATTTCCTAGGATACTTTGTTGAGGAAAAGGACCTCATCAAGAGGATATAATTGATAATTGGTAGATTTGAAGACTTTTACAAAAAAAGGGAAGCATATCTTGAAGAACATGGTAGTGGTGCAACTGCAGAGCATACCCCAGGTGAAACCTCTAAGCCTCCCATAGAGCAGTTACCTCCCAAAAGATAGAAGACATGAAGCATTGAACAGTTAGTACCTTATGAGGATACTTAAGAGGTGGATGATACTAAGGAAGTGGTTACACTACTGTAGTCATTGATTGGTGATATTGAAGTTGATCAACCCATCCTTGAGACCAGTGCCCAGAAACATGACGAAATGATGGGCGATGTAGAAAAAACAAGTACAAAGGTACATGAAGATGAAAGGGAAATTGCAGCTAGGAGATTCATAGAAGATGATGAATTCATTAAGAATCTT
Source organism: Sequoiadendron giganteum (assembly GCA_007115665.2). Taxonomy (NCBI): domain Eukaryota; kingdom Viridiplantae; phylum Streptophyta; class Pinopsida; order Cupressales; family Cupressaceae; genus Sequoiadendron; species Sequoiadendron giganteum. Next base: position 871,775,727 of record CM021101.1, read on the forward strand.
GAGTTTAAGGATTTCTGGATGAAGATGAAGATAAAATAATTTCAAGAGAGGATGGAATCAGCTGAAGTAGGAATTGAAGAATTAGAGAAAAATGAAATGGTAGCACAAAATTTCTAGGAATTAAGAGTTGACAACATTGACATTAGCCCCCAGAAGGCTTGAGAAATGGTCTTGAAGAGAAATATGATAATTTTCCCTAGCTTGGAATTAAAGAAAATGTTTCTTCTTAATCAAGTGCAGGCTCAGGAAGATCCAATTCTAGTTGCAGAATTTGACTCCGATGAAGGTGTGAGTGGAATTGGGTATAACCCAAATATTGAAACCCTAGCCATATGGATCAAATAAAAGAATACACAAAAGCTAAAATTATTGGATGTAATTGAAGGGATGAAAGGGGCAATGATGGTAAGGACAATACAAGATACCACCCCTTTGGAGGTAGCCACAATGACCTTGCATTCAACCATGTTCACTCGAGCAACTGTTAAGGGATTAGAAGACAAATTGAAGGAGTATGAAAAGGAACAAGGTTCGTAAATGATGAAGTTAACAAACTGTTCATGGAGAATGTCAAATTGAAAGAACAATTAAGAGGAGCAGGAACCTCACAAAGCAAGGAGATGGTTTTATACAGGCCTGTTATTGCTCCAATGGATATTGTGAAGAACATTTCTGTAGAATAGGTAAAAACTACAGAGAAGGAAGTGGATGATGTAAAAAAGACTAGCAATCAAACCCATGATGAACTGAAAATATTAATTTTTGAAGTTATGGAAAAGATTCTTGAGCACAGGACAAAATCAGTTATGGATAAACTAGAGAATGTGCATGATAGTTATAAAATTCTTCAGTAGGCAATGGATCAAATAAAGACACATATGCTTTTATTAGATCCTTTGTTCAAAAGGTGACAACCTATTCACCACACTTTGACTAAGTTATGCAAATTTCTACAAAGAAGTTCTGATGCACCCACAACATTAAAGCCAACTGAACAAACTGTGAAGATGATTACTGATGAATTTCAGTATGTACAAGGGTTTGATAAAAAGATTGTAACATGAATGGATTTATTCCATACCTGGAAACAGTGGTATATACCTGAAATCATGAGAGATGGTGATCAGTTGAAGGACTTGGATAAGTGGAAGAAAGAATTTAGTCAGGTTGCTCATAGGTGTGTAACTTATATATAGGAGGATGATGATACCAGTCTTCCCAGGCTAAATCAGATCATGGATGGGTTGATTGTTCTTGATGCAAGATACCTAAAGTTTGTCAATGATACAAAGGAATTACTAGATAGTCGATGGAAAACTCATCTTGCAAACATGCAAAAGATCCAGGAACATAAGCGTCCATCAAATTTTATGGTGTATCAGTGAGATGAAAAGTATTTGATTTCAGAAGAATAGGACACTGACGCAAGAGCATTTGGATGTTCATCATGGAGAGGAAGACTTTGCAAGATCAATGATCATGGGTCTTCTATGTTGAATAATGGAACCATATATCAAAATGTCTTAAGTATTGTTATTTCCTTAATTATGCTAATTAAATAATTGTTAGTAAAAGAAGAAGTTATGAAAGGTCGTTTCTTTTTGTAAAAGGCTTGTCGCTTGTTGCTTCCTATATAAATAGGAAACCAAGGCCTAGTTTTAAATTATCATCATCATATATCATTTCCATTTTGAAGACTTCTATTATTAATATATATCAATTGAAGCAATATAATGGAGAACATCTATTATCAGAGATTCTCCATGACTGTGTTATCATTCTATATTTTTCTTATGTTTTCCATACTTATTTATTCTTATATTTGAATGACTATTAGTTATTGAGCCTCAATACTGTGCTTATGTGAAAAATTTAAGGATATTGCAATAGGTAGTTAAGGATATGATGATGATGATATATTTTTGTACTTGTATATTCTATGAAACATTTCTTATTTTCTATGAAATAGTGTACATATTCTTGTACTTGTAAATATTCTTTTACTGTTATGTCTATTAAATAAAACAAAGTTTGAATAAAAAATGCTTCACCCTTTTTTGTAAGTGAGTATGTGAATTATTGTTTAAGGAAAAATCTTAGAATGTTTAAATTTTCAATTTACTAGTTTCAAATCTTCATTTTCTATGTATATAAAATTGTATGTGCTCTTTATCTCAAATGACATAAAACAATAATATCATCAGAATCAGGGTTTTCAATTTTAGCACCATCATTGTCCACACTTTTCATATCCTATTCACTTTTAAGTACAATCATCAAAATTTTATTTTTGTTTCTTGTCCCAGTTAATCTTGATTCCTTTCAACACAACACAATAGGTTGCATGTTAAATTTCAAACATTTTCTTTGCATTTTTTTGTATATATTATTTTCTCAGTGCATCATTATGTAACAACAATTTCACTTTTGAGATATACAGTAAAAATTAATGAAAGAACATGTTTTCTTTGTCAAGGGAAATGTATGGTGAATACCCTATGTCTTTCAGATAAGTGTGCAAGCGAAATAAGACATAGTTGATTGAATATGATTTTCTACTCTACAATAGTTTTTTTTATGTGCTTTTTACTTTTTGCATGTGGATTGCCCTCAAAAAGAGACTACTTATCTTTTCTTAAGTGAAGCCTTTACATTTCTTGTCTATGAAAGGAATCTACTACTTGACAACAGGTTCGTGAACTTCATACAAATTAAGATTGGTGTAAAAGGCCATCCCCACAAATGTTGTTTGGTCTAGAATTATAATGGAAAATAAAAAAGCTTGTTAGGAGAATAAAATAGGTTTTCAATTGTCCAAGTACAACACAATATTACTGAAGCATTTCAAAGTTTAGGCCATAAGAATCATCCTTTTTTAAACATGGATTGCAAATAATTCTAAAAATTTAGAAGCCTTGGTCATTAACATTATTGTCTGCTACAATGTCATCTAGTGTATCATTATCAATGTTCATATGTTCTTTCAAGTATTTAATATTATCATCATCCTCATCTTGACTTGTATCATCTTCATCATCATTGAAATTTGATTGTAGACCATCTATATTGTTACCAGATGCATTTGGATCATCATTTTCTATACCATCCATATTTTTGTCTTCCATAACATCTAACTCTCGATTGTTGTCTTCTTGTGCCTGAACATAACCATCTTCAACATCATCATGGATGTCAATTTCTTCGATGTTCTCTAATCCATCTCTCTCAATTTGTTGGCCATAATTGTTTTTCTCAGTATCCACTAATGCATCTTCAAATACTTGTCTTAATCTTGGATCATAATGTATGAAAAATATCCATTTTGGGTCCAAAATATCTTCATAGAAAAATACCTGCACATGAACGACATACATATATTAGACATTATATAAATTGTATGAACATATATACATCAATTGAATAATGGAACATTATTTTATAGACTACCTTTTTTATACAATAATTGCTATAAAACACAATTTTGACAACATAGTTTATAAAACATCAGTCCACACTCATTTATTATTCTTTGGTTTTCTACCCTTAAGAACATCCTTAGGGAGATCTTGTTCTTCCCTCTTCTTTCATGCAGGAGTGTATTTTAAGAAGGGTTAATCAATAAATAGCTCATCCCTAATGGTAAGTCCATAATAGCCTCAACCATTATCAATCTATCAACCTCTCTTTCCATATCTCCATCTTTATCATTCATAACCTCAACAAATTGATAATTCGGTCTTACAGTAGGGTCCCTTCCCTTACTAATATTTATAAATCCTGCAATATTTTTGTGTGTGTATGCACATCCATCTATATACATAATATGACCTCTATTCATTTATTTTCCACTTTCCAATTGGAGATGATGTGTATACATATTCAAATTTAGACCATATGTTGACATGCTAGGCTTATATTATGCTAGCCTTCTCCATTCACCACTGTAATATGATGGACCATAATATGGCATTAATATCCTAGTGGATTGTTTTGAATTGTTTCTATGTTTGGATGCCACATGTACATTTTGGAAAATAAAGAGGCCTAGATTCGCTCCATGAATATTGGAGGGTCGTATCATGTAGTTGTATCCCCAAAATTGAAACACCTCATACACTCTAGGTAGTTGTTGATCACTAGGCCAAGTGTAATATAGTCGATGATCAAATGTATCTTTGTAAATTGATCTCAAACTCAGGGGAAAGTCATCATCTCCATCACATTCATTCTCATAGGGTATGTAGTCCACCTTCCCCTCGTCTTTAAGCAAATTATGCATCTTCACACCGGTTCTTGTTTTGTTACTTGTTTTCATCAATTCCTCATCTTCTGAGCTGGTATATTGGCACATATTTTTATTAGATGTATCATCTGATAAATGATCATTTCCCTCGAGTCTGGAAGTCGGTTATCCAAGAAACTTTAAGCCAAGAAATTTATCCTGCAAGTATCTATTAAGAAAAAAATATATATTTAAATAATATAAAACAATGTTTAAATGAAGTATACATGTTATTTATATCAAATTGGAAAATTCCTCACCAAAATTCCTATTGGATTTGAATTGATTGTAGGAGGCATACTACTGATTGGAAGCTCATCATATATGTAATGTCTTTGTACAATCGCTCATTTGAATTGTTACTTTCCACGACATACAAAACATCCACAAACAACAATTTTCTCAAATTATTCATCCCATGTACTATAGTCCTGACCTACCTCTTCTTCAGTGCAATCATTTGTTGTGTCTATAGTATCCATTGTCATATCCTCTTCCACCCATTATTTTCTACGTGATTTAATAGTTTTAGGTCCATGTCCACGTACATATCTTTTTCTTTTGCTAGTTGAGAGCTTAGGCTATGTATTTGCTCCAATCTCCATCTAAAATAATCAACAACATGCATTAATTTATGTCAAGATTGGATAATACATTATAAATTTCAATAATACTATGAAAAAAGATGGATGTATCAGAAAATTCCGTTAGATCATTTTTTCCTAAGTTATGTCAAAATTTGAGTACCTGATGTCCCACTTCATTCGTTGTGTCCTCATTTGATATGAAACGATCTATTGCCATGGCCTCGTCTCGCCCCTATAATACACAACATAGTAAATAATGTTTAGTACACCAATTATATCATTTCAACGAATATTCTATCCAACACAAAACCTCACTTTAGTCATATATTTGATATATTGATATCTTGTTTTGGCTATCCTAATTTTCAAACTTTTCCCTTGATCATAAAATCACATTTAATCACCATTCCTATGCATTTTCAACCAATAACTTTGACCTCAGAGGCCTCATGGATAAAAAAATGAATTTATCTCCTCTATGTTGTAGCATTTGTGAGTTCATAAACACCTTCCTCCTTTGGTTGAGGTTGCTTTCTCTTCTTACCTCTATTGTATCTGCAAATTCAGTTTTCTCATCTATTTCCACCCACTTTCCTCTTAGTGATTTAGTATTTCTACGTTGTCCACATCCTCTCTCCATGGGCTCTTCTGTGAATAAAAATTCTGCCACAAAAGCTTTCACCGCACTACCACTGAGAAGGAAAAAGCAACTTGTGGGACCACGGTAAAAACTGCTCTACTGCACTGAGCTGATGAAGGAGTTGCGGGACAATGGTGGTCACCGCACTATCGCACACCAATGGTAGAAGAATTGTGGGACTGTGGGGGTCACTGCAACACCGCCAAGAACATAAGGAAGACTCGCGTGCCACCACAAAATTTTTCACCACAATACCATCGAGAAGGATGAAGCACCTTACGGGACTGCGGTAAAAACCACTCTACCACACCGAGCTAATGAAGGAGCCATAGGACATCGGTGGTCACAAAAACAAGGTAGGAGTTGGAATTATTTCCAACACTATGGATCCTTTGATACACAAAAATGAAAATAGTCACTATCCAAAAATGATAGGTGCTAAATTAGGCATACTTGACGTTGCCTTACACGTCCCAAATAGATTACATTTATGGATAAGAGTCAATGTGAAAGTTGGCATTAACTAACGTTGACTAAAGCGTCAACTAATGAATCAAAATAAAAAATTTAAAACTTTCCCATGTGAAGGAAGAAATCAGACAACAAAAAAGGGAAAAATGCCGCATGAAGGAAGAGAGCAGGGCGCTACCAACAACTAATGAGAAATTCATTTTAGTTTGCGACATGCCGTGCAAAGGAAGAGAGCAAGGCACTACCAACAATTGATAAGAAATTTGATTTTGTTTGTGACACCATAGGTAAGGTTACAATTTTTTTTCTTGGTTGAATTCGTGACTATTTATAGCTCTTTGTATTGCATTTGAATTCATGATTGTTTATTGGTTTGTGATTGTATTGCAGTTGAATTCATGATTGTAGTGCATTTGAATTCATTATTGTTTACCTCTAAATTGTCCCATCATTATAAATTGTAAAACCTTTGAGAAACCAACAGATTTTTTTACCCTACCCATTTGAGCTTTGGCTCAAAATATTATAGCACGAAGTGAGGATGCCTTCGTATTCTTTCCCTAACCTGAGTATCAAGGAAATAGTGAACTGCTCAGCAAATTTGGGAATTGGGTTGGTCATTGCTTAGCAACTACTGAAAATAAACACATAAACTGCTTGGTTTTACCCAGTCGCACCATAGTCACTGATGCCATGAAAAATTCATGCAAGATTGAATTACGAAAGAGTTTTCATGATAAGGTTATCAACACTAAGCAAATTGAGCGAACATATTTTCCCTAGGTTATCAACACTAAGAAAACCCAGTGAACATATTTTCCCACAAAACAAAACTTTCATACCACAAACTGGAAAAAAAATTTCATACTTGACAGTGTGTACTTTGTTTGCCTCCACAGATTGGATGAAAATAGTCTCCCCTAGGTTGCCTCAAAATGTCAAGCAATGGAGGGAAGCGAGCATAGTCAAAAAACTTTGGCCACAATGAGGTAATTCATTGTCAATTTATAGATTTGTAAATGTTTCCATTGTTTCTTTGAATTTTACTTTTTAGTTTTTTATTTCTAAATTTAAAAGAAGAAATATAATTTAAATATATATATATATATATAGGGAGATGAGATTGAAAAAGATAAAGATGAATTGGCTTCCATATTGGGGGTAGAGGCAATGAACAAATTGGTTAATGTGAACTAGACAACACTTGCCAGATACATAGAAAGAAAATCTGGTAATGCCCCTCAAACATTGCAAACAAATCAATTGTGTCAAAGGGAATCAATTGATTCCCCAACCAGTCCTGCATCGAGCAAAAGATCCAAGAGGAAATTAGTGATAGTAAACTCTAAGAATGTGGAACAGGGAGCAGAGACTTCCACTCCTAGGACATAGACTTCTTCCACCATGCCATGTTTTCAATCTTGTATTGGTAGCTACAATACGAAGATAGAATACGAGGTGGTTTCAGGGGAAGTCTGAATGATGGATGCTGGGAAAATGTTTGTGAATAGGTTGAACGAATCATGCCTTCAATGATTCAAAGACCATCGATATTTTCCATTCTCAAAGATACCCATGCACTTTAAAAAAGCAGTTATCCATGACATGGAGAATGAATTTGGCATAGGTTGGTCTCTAAAGAAGATAAAGCTATGAATGTCTGAAAACTACAAGAGATTTTGGTGCAACCAAACAAAGAAGATAAAAAAAATCCCTCCTGAGCTAAGGCAGAAAAAAGGCCAATTCATGTAAGTGTGAAAGTATGGAAAGAGCTTGTAAAGCATATGAGAAGTCCGAAGCATAGAGGAAGTCTTGTGAAAAGAGTACGTAGGTATTTGAATTTTCTCATAAGATTATATCAAATTTATTAAATGATATTTAAATTTTATTTGTGCATAGTTAAATTGAATTAGTATATGTTTCAGGACAAGGCCTCCAAGGCTAGGTTTGAGAAACTTCGTTCCACACATCACAGTGGCCAAAAAGGTTTACAGGCCTTGATCTATACATTTGTAAGTATATTTAATATGTTAAATGATATATATTTTTTATTTCCTTGGAAAAAGTAAATGATTGCATATTAATTAGTTTAACTAGTCCATGTGCCATGTTTTGACAGGAGGAGAAATATGGCCGCCATCCAAAGCAATTTGAAAGGAATATGTTACAAAAAAAAAGTGGAACGATTTTGTAATTTGGATGGAGAACAAGGTATCAATAGCTGAGTTTCAATAAATTAGTTGGATATTCTTGTGTTAATATGTCAATTTGCATCTCTTGTGTTGAGTTGTTTATTGATGCATAGGATGAGTAAATAGAGCTCAAATCCTATGATTACAAGATGACCATTTATGTGCATGAATCAATAGCATAAGGATGTAGATGAACTCAATTCATCTAACTTTATGCCTCTTGGAAGGAATTCCTCTTTAATCTCTAATATCAGGTGCCTGAGACTTCCCTGTAGCTTTTACCTTTTGTTTCCACATTTCCTCTTCACTATTAGACTCATCTCCTTTTTCCTTATCTATATTTCTAGCTTCGGCTTCTAATTCATCCCATGTTTTACCTTCCTCCTCCTCAGAATCTTATTCTTCTTCTTCGTCCTCCTCTGACTCCATAAGAGATTCATCTTCTGAACCTTCATCATCTGATTTTGATTCCTCTTCTACATCAGAGGGTTCATATCCTTGATCTGACTCTTCCGAATTATTAGAATTAGAATCAATAGCTTCCATATTCATAAATTCCCAACATATTCAATAAATTTATTTGGATCATCAGTAATAGTATTCAAAATTGGCCGCCAGTTCAAGTTCATTCTGCTCTCATAATACTTTATATCCATGGAGTTTAACCATTCCTCGATGCCATCAAGTGAAGATTGAGGAATGGCGTACATGTGGAGTACATCTTGCTTGAATTATTTGAAAATAATAGCCATATCAAATTCCTTTTGCCTAAGTCCTACTCTCTCAAGGCTAACAATCTCAATCTCACTAATAGCGATTACTAAGAAAGGTAATTCCACCAACTCGACCAAACAATTTACCGTAGGAACAATAAAAGTAGAGGCTTTGAAGGAACTTAATGAAAACCAAGATCTCTAAATGGTACATCAAAATCTAGTTCAAAATATTTTAGATGAGGTTGCTCCCATAGCTCTCTTACTGGCTTGAAAAATCCTTGAAACTCTGCATTGATATTATTTTTACTATCCCTCTCTTGCTTTCTTCCTCAATTTCATCAGGATCAGCATTGACCTTCTTGCCCCTCCTAAAGTTTGGACCACATCCATTGCCTCCACATAAAACTAGACATCCTTGGTCTTCTTGGTTCCCACACCATGATATGGTTATGCAAATGAAAATGAAGCAAAGTAATCATCTCCTTCTCCACTGGTTGGAAGAATGCATGCTTAATGTTTTGATACATAATATCAGCTCTCTCTTTTTCTCTCATGGTTGAATACCAAAATTAATTATGGTGGGCCTCCAGAGTTCTAGTCATCTTTCTTCCTCTTCCATAAAATGATGGTCTGATGCACAAGTCTGCCAGCCTAATTGCCTTTGTTTTTGAAAGTTGAAGTTTCTCCAAAGTCACCAGTGTAGCTCTCTCTGCCTTTTCAGACTCTTTCATTGCTACAAGAAATTAGCACCTAATTGATTAACAATCTCAATCTCACTAATAATGATTACTAAGAAAGGTAATTCCACCAACTCTACCAAATACTTTACCGTAGGAACAATAAAACAGAGGCTTCAAAAGGAACTCCATGAAAACCAAGCTCTCTAAATGGTACATAAAACTCTAGTTCAAAATATTTTAGATGAGGTTGCTCCCATAGCTCTCTTACTCGCTTGACAAATCCTTGAAACTCTACATTGATTTTATTTTTCTTGTCCCTCTCTTGTTGTTCTTCCTCAATTTCATCAGGATTATACATTGACCTTCTTACCCCTCCTAAAGTTTGGACCACATCCATTACCTCCACATAAAATTGGACATCCTTGGTCTTCTTGGTTCCCACACCATGGTATGGTTATGCAAATGAAAATGAAGCAAAGTAATCATCTTTCTTCCTCTTTCATGAAAACCAAGCTCTCTAAATGGTATATCAAACTCTTGTTCAAAATATTTTAGATGAGGTTACTCCCATAGCTCTCTTACTCGCTTGACAAATCCTTGAAAATCTACATTGATTTTATTTTTCCTGTCCCTCTTGTTGTTCTTCCTCAATTTCATCAAGATCATACATGACCTTCTTTCCCCTCCTAAATTTTGGACCACATCCATTACCTCCACATAAAACTCGACATCCTTGGTCTTCTGGTTCCCATGCCATGGTATGGTTATGCAAATGAAAATGAAGCAAAGTAATCATCTTTCTTCCTCTTCCATGAAAACCAAGCTCTCTAAATGCTATATCAATCTCTAGTTCAAAATATTTTAGATGAGGCTACTCCCATAGCTCTCTTACTCGCTTGACAAATACTTGAAACTCTACATTAATTTTATTTTTCTTGTCCCTCTCTTGCTGTTCTTCCTCAATTTCATTAGGATCATACATTGACCTTCTTGCCCCTCCTAAAGTTTGGACCACATCCATTACCTCAACATAAAACTAGACATCCTTGGTCTTCTTGGTTCCCATGCCATGATATGGTTATGCAAATGAAAATGAAGCAAAGTAATCATCTTTCTTCCTCTTCCATGAAAACCAAGCTCTCTAAATGGTATATCAAACTAGTTCAAAATATTTTAGATGAGGTTGCTCCCATAGCTCCCTTACCCGCTTGACAAATCCTTGAAACTCTACATTGATTTTATTTTTCTTGTCCCTCTTGTTGTTCGTCCTCAATTTCATCAGGATCATACATTGACCTTCTTGCCCCTCCTAAAGTTTGGACCACATTCATTACCTCCACATAAAATTAGACATCCTTAGTCTTCCTAGTTCCCACACCATGGTATGGTTATGGAAATGAAAATGAAGCAAAGTAATCATATTTTTTCCTCTTCCATGAAAACCAATCTCTCTAAATGCTATATCAAAATCTAGTTCAAAATATTTTAGATGAGGCTACTCCCATAGCTCTCTTACTCGCTTGAAAAATCCTTGAAACTTTACGTTAATTTTATTTTTCTTGTCCCTCTCTTGCTGTTCTTCCTCAATTTCATTAGGATCATACATTGACCTTCTTTCCCCTCCTAAAGTTTGGAACACATCCATTACCTCCACATAAAATTGGACATCCATGATCTTCTTAGCTCCCATGCCGTGATATGGTTATGCAAATGAAAGTGAAGCAAAGTAATCATCTCCTTCTCCGTTGGCTAGAAGAATGCATGCTTAATGTTTTGATACATGATATACACTCTCTCTTCTTCTCTCATGGTTGAATATCAAAATCCATTATGGTGGGCCTCTAGAGTTCCAGTCATCTTTCTTCCTCTTCCATCAAATTCTGGCATAATACACACGTCTGTCAGCCTAATTGGCTTTATTTTTGAAAGCTTAAGCTTCTCCTGAGTCACCAATGTATCTCTCTCTACCTTTTCAGACTCTTTCATTGCTACACATCGTCTCTGGGATTTAATAATTTGTACCACATGGTTGATGTGCTTTGAATCCTTGCATCTAAAGGAAATTTCCTTAACATAAATACTGCTAGGGAATTTAAATTTTTCCATTGTAGTTGGCATTAAATCCGATACCCGCAACATTGAAAATTATCCTTATATAAGAATTCCCTCCATCTTGTTAATTGGATTGTAACACTCTTGATGGTGACTACATGAAATCTGATTCTGATTCCTCTTCTACATTAGAGGGTTCGTATCCTTGATTTGACTCATCTGAATTATCAGAATCAAAATCACTAGATTCCATATTAAAAAATTCCCAGCCAACATCTTCAATAAATTTATTTGGATCATCAGTAATAGTCTTCAAAATTGGCTATCAGTTCAAGTTCATTCTGCTTTCATAATACTTTATATCCATGGAGTTCGGCCATTCCTTGATGTCATCAAGTGAAGATTGAGGAATGATGTACATGTGGAGTACATCCCACTTGACGTCTTTGAAAACAATAGCCATATCAAATGCCTTTTGCCCAAGTCCTACTCTCTCAAGGTTAACAATCTCAATCTCACTAATAGCGATTACTAAGAAAGGTAATTCCACCAACTCTACCAAATAGTTTACCGTAGGAACAATAAAAGAACAGGCTTTGAAAGGAACTCCATGAAAACCAAGCTCTCTAAATGGTATATCAAACTCTAGTTCAAAATCTTTTAGATGAGGCTTCTCCCATAACTCTCTTATTCGCTTGAAAAATCCTTGAAACTCTGTATTGATTTTATTTTTCCTGTCCCTCTCTTGCTATTCTTTCTCAATTTCACCAGGATCATACATTAACCTTCTTTCCCCTCCTAAAGTTTGGACCACATCCATTACCTCTACATAAAACTGGACATCCTTGGTCTTCTTGGTTCCCACGCCATGGTATGGTTATGCAAATGAAAATGAAGTGCATAGTAATCATCTCCTTCTCCATTGGCTGGAAGAATGCATGCTTAATGTTGTGATACATGATATCAACTCTCTCTTCTACTCTCATGGTTGAATACCGAAATATAGTATTGTAGGCCTCCAGAGTTCCAGTCATCTTTCTTCCTCTTCCACCAAATGCTGGATTGATCCACACATCTTCCAGCCTAATTGTCTTTGTTTTTTGAAAGCTGAAGGTTCTCCTGAGTCACCAATGTAGCCCTCTTTTCCTTTTCAAAATCTTTCATTGCTACAGATCATCTCTGGGATTTAATCATTTGTACCACATGGTTGATGTGCTTTGAATCCTTGCATCTAAAGGAAATTTCCTTAACATAAATACTGCTAGGGATTTAATAATTTTCAGACTCTTGCATTGCTATAGATTGTCTTTGGGATTTAATCATTTTTACCACATGGTTGGTGTGCTTTGAATCCTTGCATCTAAAGGAATTTTCATTAACATAACTATTGCTAGGGATTTAATAATTTTCAGACTCTTTCATTGCTACAGATCATCTGTAGGATTTAATCATTTGTACCACATGGTTGATGTGCTTTGAATCCTTGCATCTAAAGGAAATTTCCTTAACATAAATATTGCTAGGGATTTAATTTTCAATGTTGCCATCCTAATTGGCTTTGTTTTTGAAAGCTAAAGTTTCTCCCGACTCACCAATATTAGCTATAACTTTTTTGAAATTTTATTATGGTATGTGCACTTTGATATGGTGTAATATGATTATGGTTTTGCCTCATATTTTGTAATATTAGATATATAACAGAAAAATAAATTATTATATGAAATAAATAATAAATTTTCATTCTAAATGTTTTTTTTGTAGAACACAAGTCTTCCAAAAGATCAAGATGATCCTCAACATGATATAGATCCACAAAATATTGGTTCTGCCGGTACAAATCACATGGCAGAGGATGATGATGATGATGCAAATATAGAATACACTGAGGCTAATGACAATGATGATGACGACGATGATGACGATGATGATAATGACGACGACGATGACGACGACGACGATGATGATGATGATGATGATGATGATGGTGATGATGATGATGAGATAGTTGGTGGTAGTAACTAGTGACATTCATGATCATATAGACTGGATCATGGATCATTGTTAATATATTGTTATGATGACTCTTTCATGGTTACAATCATATGTATCATTTTCAAGGCCTACAATACTATATTATTAAGTTGTATCATTTTGACATGTATCATTTTCACTATATCATTTGGACATGTATCATCTTGACTTGTATCAGTTTGAGTTACATAATTTATCAATTTTATTTATATCATTTGTACATGTATCATTTTCACTTATGTCGATTGTTGGACATGTATCATTTTGACATATTTTTGATCTACTGGCATATTTGACTTTCACTTGTTTTAGTTATATATGATGATGATCTTATCAGTATTGATTTGTCAATTTATATATATTAAAAGTGACCATCGATGATTTTTGGATGGATATTTGTTACGTATGATGATTTTAATTTACTGCTCAAGATGGATGTTGTCAAATTCAATTAAATTATAGATATTTGACTCACTTGTTTTAATTATAGATGATGATCATGTTACAATAATAGTTCAGGCCGTGATGAAAGGTAAAATTAATGCTTGGCACCTCAAGAACATACTTTTTAATCTTTACAAGCAATACAATTTTTTTGTGGTACCGACCCAAAAAAAATAATTATCTTGTTATTTAATCATATGAGTTAAATAATTAAATTACTTAATCTATAATCATATGAGTTATTTAAGAGGCACGATATATTTAACTAATTAAATTGAAATAAAACATATTAAATTAATAAATGGAAGCAAAACAAGAAGCAAAAAAGGAAGCAACAATGGAAGCCATAGAAGCAAACCATAAGCAATTTTGGAAGCAAAACCTGAAGAAAACCTGAAAGTCAAACTGGAAGCAAACTTGGAAGAAAAACTGGAAGCAAAATCCGAAGAAAACATGGAAGCAAAACCGGAAGAAAAATTGGAAGCAAAACTGGAAGCAAAATAGGAAGTAAAATTGGAAGAAAAACCTAAATCAAAATCAAAAGCAAAATCGGAAGCAAAATTGGAAGAAAAATTGGAAGAAAAATTGGAAGCAAAAGTGGAAGCAAAATTGGAAGCAAACCTGGAAGCAAACTTGGAAGCAAAACTAAAAGCAAAAATGGGAGTAGACATAGAAGCAAAACTGGAAGCCAAATTGGGTGCCAATTTAGGCACTATTTCTAGCGTTAATCCCGACTCTATTCTAGTCGTAACAGAGACACTCTTTTCAACGCTATTTATCGGTGCTACTTTAGGTGTTAATGGGGGCGCTGTGATTTCCTGGCGCTAACCACAACGCTAAGTACAAAAGCACTTCTGACACAAACTTCAGTGCCAAAGTCGGTGCCAAGAAAACCATGCCTATTTGTGCCAAGTTTAGCACCAACCAGATTGCCCGATTCGTGAACTAAAATACTCTAAAATCCGGTGTTATTTTAGGTGCTATTTGCCTATTCTGGTGTAGTGCTTGTAATAAAATAATTGTTAAACAAATAAATTTAAATTAATTATCATTAATCTCCTCTTGAAGTTGAGAAAATCAACTCTTGGAATACATCTTAGGAGATTGCATATGTATATAAAATATTTAAATTTATAATAATTTTTATAACCTTAAGCCCATCGATTAAAATATAAAATTGGTTGAATATTAGTATTGGGAGCCGTTGGTAGAAATGGAAGATAGAAGCTTACACCAGCCTTCCATCGAACCTCTTTATGAAACAACCAAGAGGTAGGCATGCAATCACTTGATATAGGAGTCTTGAATGGTGGTTTAAAAATGATTCTTTTATCTATCGCTAGCTCTCTCTCTCTCTCACTAATTCTTCTACTTCCTTTGTTATTTCTCAAATTTCTTCACAATCGACTGGCATTCATTTGAGACTGAGAATCACTCATTGGAGGAACCTCAATCTATTTTTTCGCACTTAATTCATCATATTATCTCATTTATCATTCACTCAATCTCCTCGTTATCAGTCGACTACTTCATTGTGTGGCACTCATGGTTCAAATTCCTCAGTTGAGTCATACGAGGAAGCTTCGTCAAGCATTCGAACTTCCAGTTCCTCTGTAATTTCTTAATTTTTGGGGAGCCATCTCTAAAATTTCCTCTGGCCAGTAAGGATGGTATCGACATTTTCGCTTCTTTTTTTGTCCATTGGGAAGAGATCGGAGCTCCTTCTTTGAAATTTAAACCTACATCGATTAGGCATGTAATGAGAACCATAATTGATAAAATTTATCATAGAAATATCTATGCCTTTTTTTGAAATCATCATGTTGAAAAGAAAAACTCGTTGTATATCTTGTATAGATGAAATCATCATGTAAACGGTTCTTGCTATTTTTTGGAACATGTCGTGGGAGTCACTTTCTTTTATGAGCCAGTATAGATTGATTTTCTTGCATTCAAAATACTCTTCCTTGATCAGTTTTGACCCTAGAATTTGATTCAAATTTTTCATTGTAAATCTATTGTCTGTTTCATCTTGGTCTTAGCTGAAATCTTCTTGTTTTCAGTTCCTAAAATATTTGAACTAGATTCATGAAATTTTCACTCTGCAATCCGAGCCCATTTATTCTGTAGAGACCATCAAGGTTGATGAGTCTCCTTCTATCTCTCTTATGTGTTTTGAATAATCAGATCATCCTTTAAAAGTGAAAGGATAATGAGTTGAATCTCTCTCTCTATATATATGCATAAAGGAACAACTTAAAGAGTCTAGTCTCTATCTTAAATATTTAAGAAAATAGCATAAAATAAGGAATTTGTTTTAAACCAAATTATGAAAATATAATCCTTGAACCAAGATTTCTCATGTCGAGCAAGGGTGTGATTGTTGACAGCACATGAGTGATAGTAATAATAAAA